>WUAR02511088.1:0-28243 GCA_015164055.2 Chrysaora achlyos
ATACTGCCATACTCTGAAAGTAGGAGCCCATATACTTAGCCGGCAATACCGAGTCATCGTCAAATAAGGGCCTCCTCCCTTCTCTGCGGGGAAAGGGAAACAGACCAGCGCTCATAGCCTCAACGGTTTTTCTATGATACACTTTGAACGCACACTCGATATCGACGCTACGCCCGACGCCGTATGGGCGGTTGCGGGTCGCTTCATGCACATTGACGAGTTCGCACCGCTCGTAACCTCGGTGGATGCACTTACCGACGGCGAAGACGGGATCGGGTCGAAACGCCGCTGCCACTTCGACGATGGCACCTCTGTGGAGGAAGAGGTGACCCACTGGGAGACCAATCGTAGGTACCGGGTCCGCTTGTCGGAAATGTCGTCGATGCCGCTTCACGAAGCGTACGCCGAGTTGTCGGTCGAGCCGCTCGATAGCAGGCGATCGAGAGTGACGTGGGGCATGGACTATCGCGTGAAATACGGCCCGTTCGGATGGATACTCGGCCAAACCATGATGAAAGCGATGATGAGCAAAGTCCTCGACGGTAATCTCAACGGCCTCGCTGGCAAGGTTCGGTCAAACCAGAATGCCGCCCCAAAAGCCCTCTAGTACCACACGGACCTGCTTGACACGCCCTGCTCTTAAAAAGCCCCTACCCTGTTGGTGAGGTAGGGGCTTTTTTATAGAAAAACCGTTGCGACTAAGAGCGCTGAAACCGAAGGTTCACGCAAGTAAAGCGCAACTTCACGAAGTAAACAGAAGAGCGCGACGACCTTAGCCATTGCGAACGCTGTGTCTCCGTGCTACCTTGAATCGTTGATGCTGATTTTTGCGGCTTAGCCATTTCGTCGAACGATGCTGCTGAACATCTTCTGCCTTTGGGCCTGAGCATCATCAACCAGCTAGATGGTACAAAAGCAAAGACAAGCCACGCCTCCAACCGATGGCCCCATCATCACTAACCCCTGGCTCCGCTGGGGAGTCATGGGGGGCGTCTACCTGCTTATTACCCTGTTTTTTTACGGCCAGAACCTCGTCAGCCGCTCGACGCAGGATCAGCCTATCGCATGGTTCGCCCTGTTCTTCGGCGAATTGATTTACTGGTACCTCTGGGCCCTTTTCACACCATTTATTCTCTGGTTTGCCCGCCGCTATCGTATCGCACGAGACACCTGGCAGCGCGGTATTGCAGCCCACCTGCTCCTCGTCCTGCTCCTGGCACCGCTCCACGATGTGCTCTGGCGGATCTTCAGTCCCTGGCTGGCTTTTGGCGTTCCGTTCACGGAAGCCTTGCAACAGCTATCCTGGCATCACATTCTAGTCCGTAGCTTCACGGCCTTCTACAAGTACTGGCTGATCGTCGGGATCTACTATACCTTCGACTATTACCGTAAGTACCGGCTGAAAGAGCAAGCCGCCGCCCACTTGCAAGTCAAGACCTCGCAGCTTCAAACGCAGCTTACCCAGGCGCAACTGTCGGCGCTGAAGATGCAACTCCATCCCCACTTCTTGTTCAACACGCTCAATACGATCTCCTTGCTCATGAACGAGAACGTAGCCAAAGCCAACCGGATGCTGCTACGTCTGAGCGACTTGCTTCGCCTTACCCTGGAGAGTCCGGGCGTACAAACGGTACCCCTTCGGCAGGAATTAGCCTTTCTGCAGCACTATTTGGAGATTGAACAAATCCGGTTTGAAGATCGGTTGCAGGTAGACATCCAGGTTGCGCCAGAGATCCTCGATGCGCCTGTTCCGAATTTGATTTTGCAACCCCTGATCGAGAATGCTATCCGGCATGGCATTGCGCAGAAGACCGCCGATGGGCACCTCATCATCCGGGGATATCGCCGCGATGACCAGCTCGTCATGGAGGTGCAAGACGATGGGCCAGGGCTGTCCGCTGAGCATTCTGCCACCTGGGGCATCGGGCTCACCAACACCGCAGCCCGGCTCAAGCAACACTATGGAGACACCCACTCCTTCGAATTGCAGGCGGCGGATCACGGCGGAACGATAGCCCGGCTGGCTATCCCCTTCCAAGACACCGCGTCGGATGCCTCCCATGAACACCTGCCCGCCCTACCATGACCGAGATCCAGGTGCTCATTGTGGATGACGAGCCTGTTGCGCGCCGTGGGATGCGCCGGTACCTCGAAGCACAGACCTCAGCCCGTATCGTGGGCGAGTGTGCCCACGGCCAGGAAGCCATCGCCGCCATCGAGGCCCTCCACCCCGACCTCGTCTTTCTCGACATCCAGATGCCCGAGGTGGATGGCTTTGCCGTGATTGAAAAGGTCGGGGCAAACCGCATGCCTGCCGTGATTTTTGTCACCGCCTACGACCACTATGCCGTGCAGGCCTTTGAAGCCCACGCGCTCGACTATCTGCTCAAACCCATCGACCCAGAACGCCTCCGGCAGGCGTACGAACGCGCCGCTGACCGCATCCGCCGAGACCAAGCGGCTGACGACTTGCACGCCCAGTTGCACAACGTACTGACCGTCATGGCGGCGCAACCCCATGGGCAACCGCCGCCTGCCGATACACGCCTGGTTGTCAAAGACGCCGGGCGCATCTATTTCTTGGACGTGCTCGACATTCAATGGATTGAGGCGGCGGGCAACTATGTGCTCCTCCACATCGACGGACAGAAACACCTGCTGCGCGAGACGATGCGCACCCTTGAAGACCGTCTCCGCCTGCTCGACTATGTTCGGATTAGCCGCTCGATCCTGGTCAATCTTCGATTTGTCAAGGAATTCCGGCAACGCCAGAAGGGGCGCTATCTGGTGGTGCTCAAAGACGGCACACAGCTCCTTTCTAGCCGTCATTACCGGGTGAACCTTGAAGGTTTATTCTGAACACCCTCCCCGTGCAGCCTGCTGATCGCTACAGTAGCCCCAGTCATCCCAGCATCCGCCCCACTCGTCACCTAGGCTGTATCCTGGCTATGGCGATGCGGTAAGAGAGGCTATGTCGTCTCTATCACTAACACAACCGCCGCCATGAACCGCTGGTCACTACGCCACCCGAAGCGCATCCTCATCCTGCCAACCCTGCTCTTAGTCGCCGCTGCAACGCTCCTTGTGGCCTCCACGACTTCCATGAGCGAAGATGAGCAGCAGGTACGGGACGTGCTGGGCCTCTACTTCAAAGGAGCCGAGACGAGTGAGGCATCCTACTTCGAACGCGCCTTCGATGTCGAGAACGCTCATATGAAGTATGTACGCACCGACTCGGAGGGCCGCCAGTACGTTGGTACCATGCCGATTGCTGACGCCATCGCTGGTTGGACGAGCCAACCACCGGAGGAGTCCTGGGGTAAGATTCATGATGTGAAGATCCTCGATGGCAAACTCGCCCATGCGACCATCGAGATCCTCTTCCGAGGCAGGCTCTATATGGATGTGATGGCGCTCTATAAGGTGAATGGCGACTGGAAAATCGTCTACAAGACCTACGTCAGCCGGGGCCGCTACACGGGCAGCAATTGACACGCCCTGCTCTAACCGTCGCCGATAGACGGCAGAGCGAGGCCGTCCCGACAGGAAGCCACCATACTCAATGCCATAGCAGGCCGCCTTCGCCCATGACCTCTTCGATGGCGGCCATGGGCGAAGGCAAGCTTCGATGTGCCTGAGGGATTACCAGCGAAGGCCCTGCGTTAGCACCAGATCACTTTCGCTGCGATCCAACTGGCTGTAGAGCAGCCACGCACCATCGGGCGAGAGCGTGAGGCTCTGCTGCCGATTGTTGATGGGCAGCAGAGCTATGTCAGAGACCTCCCCCGTAGCTTCAGTAAAGAGGGTCAAAATGGGCAGCGGGTCGTCGTCATACCGGAGGGCATAAATCCCCTCCTTGGCGACCGTCCAGGCATCGTGGTCGGCAGGGAGCAGCGGTAAGATGCGCGATTCCTCTCCGCCTTCCATCGATGTCCGCCAGATGCCGGAGGTGTCACGCTTCGTGTAGTAGAGCCACTCCCCATCCAGAGAAACTTGGGGATTGAAGCCGCCGTGCCGGGTGACTTGCACGGCCTCCCCGCCTGCCACAGGCGCTTTCCAGACGTTCCATGTGCCCGTACGATCTGACATGAAAAAGACCCACTCGCCGTCCGGTGACCAACTGGGGTTGGTGTCAATAGAGGGTGCTGTTGTCAGGCGGCGCGGATTTCTGCTTGCGGGTTCTAAGAGGTAGATATCCGCATTGCCCTCTACCCGCGAGTCGAAGGCAAGCTGCGTGCCATCCGGCGACCAAGACGGATGGCGTGTGGCAGGCCCTTCAAAAGCCGTCAACTGAACCGGGTTCGTTCCGTTCGCATCGCTCATCCAGATTTCAGAAGCCCCAGACCGATTAGATACGAAGGCGATACGGTCGCCTGTAGGAGAATACCGTGGTTCGGCGTCCGAGTGCGTCGACGCAATCAGGACCTCAGGCGGAGTAGCATCTGATGAGACTGGCGCATTGATCGGTAGGCGGTAGATATTTCGCTCGTTCGACCACTGTTCGTATACCAGCAATCCATCGCGAGCAACAAGGGCGGGATTCAGCATAGACTCGCCGCTCACTAACAGCAACTCTGGGGAGCCCCCCGCGATGGCGATGCGCCACAAACTGTAGGTGCCCGTCTGGTTCGACGCGTAGACGAGGCTTTGCCCATCAGGCGTCCAGGCTAATCCAGCGATGTCCAGGTTGTCGAAGGTGAGACGCCGAGGCGACCCGCCAGAGATGGGCACCAGATAGATCTCGCTCACCTGGTCGGTGGTTCGGATGAACGCCAGCGTTTTGCCATCGGGCGAGAAGCGCGGACTCCGATCACCACGATGCTGAGGAAGAGGGTGTGTGAGGGGGCGCTTTTCCAGCGTTTCGAGCGAGAGGAGTACGATGCGATGAGGCTCTCGGCGCGTGTACGCTTCTGAGATCGCAAGCATCGGTGCCGCAACGTCGGGCGACCAATCAAGCTGAGGATTGCCCCAGCCACCACACGCGGCAAGCTTGCGTTCTGGGCCACCGAAGACCGGTACCATCACAATCTCACAGGTATCCCAGACCCGTGCGAAAGCCAGCTGGGTGCCATCAGGCGACCACGTGGGGCTGACGTCGTAGGCCGAGTCACGCGTCACGCGAAGCGCTGTTTCGGACGTGAGCGATTTGATGTAAACGTCAATGTGGGTACCATCGTGGCGATCCCTGGCAAAAGCGATGTGGTTGCCGTCGGGCGAAAACGCGGGCTCCATCTCGTTGCCAGGAAACGCCGTGAACGGGACAATCCTGAGGGCAGAAGGCGCTTCTGGGGTACTGCCCCCGATGTAAGCGCCCAGCAGCCCTGCGCCAATGATCGCGAACACCCCAATACCCCACCGCCAGCCTCGACGCCTCTGCAACGCCTGGCGAGGAGATGAAGAGGAAGCCGGACGTTCAAGGTGAGGCACCGCAGGCCCCTCCTCCAGAACGACAGGAGCAATCAGCCGATAGCCCGTTTTGCGAATCGTCTCGATAAACGCTGGATTCTTGTAGTCGTCTTCGAACGCGTTCCGCAACGCCGAGATGCATCGCGTCAGGGCCTCCTCTGTCACGACCAAACCCGGCCATACCGTCTCCATCAGCTCATCGCGCCGGACTACATGGCCTGCATGCTTTGCAAGCAGGGCCAACACCTCCATCACTTTGGGTTCCAAAAGAATGGTCTGTTCGTCCCGTGTGATGCGGTTCAAGTGAGGCTGCACAAGCCACCGTCCCACTCGAAAATTTCCCACGGATCAGTACGGCTGGATGAAAGGCACAGGTCAGCTCGCTTAGGGAATCATACCCTAATCATTTTCCTACCCTCAGGCAAGTCGGGTGGCTTTCTGCTACCCTATGGCCCTGTACCTGTTCCTAGCACACTCAGAAATAAGAGAGGTATCTATGGGCATCAAGGTCATCCTTTTTGTCGTTGCGATAGTCGGGTCTTTCGGAAGCTCCGTGTCCGCCCAAGGGCTCCAAGAGTACACCTTCGACACCGAGCACACCCGGATCGGCTTTTCCATCCGCCATGTTGGTATTGTCCCTGTTAAAGGGGTGTTCAACGCGTATAGGGGTACATTTGTGTACGACGCAAATAACCTGGCAGCCACTGCTGTGGAGGTCATCATCGACGCCGCGAGCATTGATACCGGTGTCGAGCGGCGAGACCGCCACTTGCGGAACGCAGACTTCTTCGACGTAGAAACCTATCCGGAGATCACGTTTCGGAGCACGCGCTTTACACAAGAAGGCGACCAGCTTCAGGCGTTCGGTACGCTTACGATGCACGGCGTCTCAAAGGAGATTGTCATCCCGTTTACTATCACGGATGAATTGCTGTATCCCAACTCAAACATCATTTATCGCGGCGTGGAGGGGCGTCTCATCTTGAATCGCACCGACTTCGGCGTTGGCTCACAACAGGCTTTTCTACAGTTGATGAAGAACGGCAGCGCGTGGGCTAGCGAAGAAGTTGAAATCACGCTCGATATTATGTGGGAACGCCGTATTCCCTATGTAGCCGATCTCCTGGCTGCTACCATTGAGGAAGCGGGCATTGATGCTGCACTCAAGCAGTTCGACGACCTGTTTGAGCAGTATTACGATTCGGATGTGTATAGCTTCAGTGTCAACCCTATGAGCAAGATAGCCCAGGAGTTGCTTGAGGCTGGCAAGACACGGGAGGCCATCGCGTTGCACAAGCTCAATGTGCGGATGCAAAAGGACTGGTGGTGGCTCTACACCCCGCTGGCCGAAGCGTATGAAGCCGATGGCGATACCGCGCAGGCCATCGCGACCTATCGAACGGTGCTTGCACTCAACCCGGGCGACGAACAGGCAACAGCCGCTCTCCGACGACTAGAGGACAAGTAGGCCAGGCCCCACGCTCCCCACACAACACAAGCGTAGCCTACAACCTGACCATCCCTCTTCCATGCTTAACGTTGCCCCTTTTTGTCGTGCCCTATTCCTCGCCCTTTGCCTGATCCCCATAGGACTGCGGGCTGAAGCGCAACCCTCCGTTTCGCAAGATGTCGCCTTCATCGGCGTTAACGTGATTCCGATGGACCACAAGCGTGTATTAGAAGACCATGTTGTGGTGGTGCAGGGCGGACGAATTACCGCCCTCGGCCCCACAGCGGTAACGGAAATCCCCGAGGGAGCCCTTCGGATTGATGGACGCGGCAAGTACCTGATTCCCGGCCTCATCGATATGCACGTGCACCTGCTCGCAGACACGCGTATTGATGACGCGTATCTGCTCCATGAACTCGCCGTCATGCTTGCCAAGGGCGTCACAACCATACGCATTCCTATAGGCCGCCCAGAACTCCTTACCCTGCGCGGACAACTTGCACGGGGCGAACAGCTCGGGCCTCGGTTATATGTAGCGGGGCCACAAATAATGGGGTTCGCTTTTGGCGGCAACCGGCATCTTGTCCGAACACCGGAAGAAGCCGAGGCGGCAGTCCGAGCCGACAAGGCCGCTGGCTATGACTTTGTGAAACTTACTTTTGGAACACCACCCCCTGTTTATGAGGCTATCGTCGCTACTGCAAAGGAAGTCGGCATCCCCATGATAGGGCACGTCGACCCCGAAGTCGGGCTTGAACGTGCCTTAGCGGCTGGGCAGCAGATCGAACACATGGATGGCTATTTGGAGGCCCTTGTTCCGCCTTCTGTAGGGCTTGCTAAAGAACTTGGGCCACCTTGGAAAGCCTTGCCTCATATCGATGAAACCCGCATTCGGACAGTAGCGGCTCAAGCTGCGGAGGCCAAAGCCTGGGTGACACCGACGCTAGCCTACTACAACGCCTTGTACGGGCCAGAATGGACCAATGATAGGGTTCGGCAAAGCCCAGACTATCGTTTCGTCTCCCCCGCCGTGCGGGAAGATTTGATGCGCTGGCGAGCGATGATGCCCAACCGAGCCTCCGCTGATATGCAAGCACGCTATGTGAACGTGCGCAATAAAATGGCAAAAGGGCTCTATGATGCAGGGGTTCGATTAATGGCAGGTTCAGATGCACCAGAGTTGATGATGCTCTATGGTTTTACGCTGCACCGGGAGTTGGAAAGCCTCGTAGCCGCAGGGCTGTCGGCTTATGCAGCCCTGGAAACCGCAACGCGCAACCCCGCCGAGTTTTTGGGCGCGTTGGATACATACGGCACCATTGAAGTAGGCAAACAGGCCGACCTCGTGTTGCTGGCAGCCAACCCAATCGACAACATTGCAAACACACAGGCCATTAAAGGGGTCATGCTGCAGGGAAAATGGTTGCCCGAAGCCGAACTCCATCACATGTTGACAACAGCCGCCGAGGCCTTGTCTCAAGCTCCCCTCCAGGCTTCCTTTTTTTCGCGTTGACGGGGTAGACAACTATAGCGAAGGGAACAGATGCTCTGCCATCGCCTGCCAAACAGCAGGCATACTGTTGTACCCCTACCGTATCCCTTGTTCTTCTGATGAGTATCGTATTGAGCGGCTGATTGTGTCTGGCTCGGCTGTTTTCACGTTGCTACATCTGGCCCCTTTCTGCGGAGGTATAAAAGAAAGTAAGCTACAGCGGATGGATCCATCAGCAGGACCTGCTCCTACAGCAAACAACCTCCGATGCCATGCTTGTTAAAACCAACGTCAAAGCTGGGCCTAAACTGGCTATCAGAAACATTAAGACTTCCGGTTAGCTTGGCGCTGAAAACAAAAAGCCCCTGCCACACCAAGCGGTAGGGGCTTTTTGTTTTTGACCTTGCCCCGTCTCTTCCTGATTTACGGAGGTGATGATCCCTTAGCTGCCGGTTTTGCGTTTCTCTCCATGATGGCCCGCTGCGATCAGGGCCTCCCCTAACAACTACTATCCAATGCATAGAGGATTTTAACCATGAAACGCATACCCTTACTTCTAATCGCCTTCGCAATGTTCGCCGGTTCAGCGCTGGCCCAAGACAATACGCAGGCCGATCTGCTGGTCTCGTCGCAGAGCATTTTTCAATTCGAAGGCCGCCTTGACCTCGTAGTGGGCGAGGTGCCTACCGAACTTAAGCGACATCCCGAGACCGGCACGGTTGTCTCTCTCTACGTGGTGCGGGCAGACACGGCTCAGTCATTTGCCGCCATCACCGTAGCGCGTGATGGAACAAGCGTTGAACTCACACCGGTTCAGCACGGCCTGCTTAGCTCGTGCCCGGATCGGGAGGTTCTTTCTTGTTTCGCAGCAGACCAGAGGCCTGCCGAGGTATGTGTATGCCAGAACCGCGCCGAAGGGTATAACGCGAAGTTGAGCTACGTGGCCCTGAGTCTGGGCTATTAAAAAACCGCTCAGCCTGCTCCTTTCAGCAAACGACCTCCGTTACCATGGCCGTTAAAACAAGCATCAAAGCTGGGCCACGTTAAATCGTCCACACGCTCGGTTTTTATCACATGCATCCCTAGTCGATAGCTTGTGCCGTACGCAAAGCCCCTATCTCACTGAGACGTAGGGGCTTCTTTTTTGCCGAGCATACTTGTAAGCCATCTTCTAGACAGCAGAATCTCGAATAGTTGGGCATCAGGGATACCCCAAAAAGGAGAAAGGATCGTCGCTATTTTGTTTGAGGAGAACCCAGTTTTTTTAGGGGATGGGGTTATGTTTCAGGCCCGAACACGTCTAGTATAAGAAAACACCCTGGGCAACGGGCCGCCCTCGCATAAGACTCTACTAACTACAAACTAGAGGCCGGTCCAGTCCTCAATACAATGCCATCAATACTATTTCCCAAGGGAGGCTTTCATGAGATTAAAAGGACACCGTTACGTGACTATTGCGCTGCTTGCCCTGGGTATCAGCGCCTGCTGCCCACCCGACAAAACCTATCCGACCGAAAGCTGGCTCGTGGGGTTCAATGATCCGGTTCGATGCCGCCAGGAAGCAGCCATCCAAACCTCGCTCGCCTTACGCGACTTTCGGCAAGATGGCCGGGGCTGCGACGCCCACTGCGGTCCCCGGTGTGAGGGCCACTTGCAGTTCGCCGTCGACTGGGACTGCGTCCCGAATAACGACCCCAACATCGCCGGACTGCACAAGGGCTATTACAACGTCGACACGACCTGCGTTTGCAGCGAACCCGAGTCCGAAGAGGACTAGGTCGTGTCGACAATCACGATGAGTCGCGCCTGCGGAGCGCTTTTAAGCATCTCGGCGTTGCCTTGCTTGCCCGATGCGCAGCATCGCGCTTCACAACACGCCTTGATCTGCTCAAAAGCGCCCTCGCATTCGCTTCCCGAAGCTGATTCTCCACACGGCCTAGGACAAAGTTTTATTTGAGGAGAGTAGTTTTTTTCAGTGACTTTGCCACATCTGGCCCCTTTCCACGGAGGTATAGAAGAAAGCAGGCTACACCGGATGGATCCATCTCCAGAGCCTACTCCTACAGCAAACAACCTCCGATACCATGACAGTAAAAACAAGCATCAAAGCCGGGCCTCGACTGAAAATCACGTATAAGAAGGGCGGCTGATCTTCTTACCTACCACCCCTGTAACCTGATAGAACCAGGGCTGCAAAAACCAATGCCAAAGCTGAGCCTACCTTTTTTGGCAAGAAGATCAGGTAGCCAAAAAGCCTTCGGCGCACGACGCCAGAAGACAAAACCCCTGCAACTCGATGAGGCAGGGGCTTTTTGCTTGAGCATTGACATCCACGGTTTCCTGGTCGCTATTTTTTGCCGAGGTCAGTAACGTTTCCCCAGGCCCCCCGTCTACAGGGGCGAGCCTTGCTTGTCAAAGCGAGATGCAGCCCTCCCTCTCTGCGGTAGTGTGCTGCTGCCCGGCGGGGCGGATGCCGAACGTGAGACCCTACTGCACTGAGGCGTTTATTGGATGTTGCCACCATCAGTCGCCGCCGGGCGCGTCGTTTTTAGCATGGAGCCCGAGTCAGCCTGACCGAACCGGTCAGGCTGACTCGGGCACGCGGTTCCAGCCCAGCCAAAATGCACCAAGCTCCTCGATCAGCCGCGTAAAGGCCTCGAAGTCGCCCGGCTTGACGAGGTAGGCGTTGGCTCCATGGGCATAGGCTTCTTCAACGTCCTGCTCCGATCCCGAGGTTGTAAGGACCACCACGGGTATGCTCAGCAGCGACTGGTCGGCTCTAATCTGATGGAGCACTTCAAGCCCGCTGACCTTAGGTAGGCGCAGGTCGAGCAGGATCAAGTCGGGGCGCGGGCTCAGCGCCGGGTCGCTATAGCAGCCCTCATGCCGAAGGTAAGCCAGCGCTTCTTGGCCGTCCTTGGCCCAGTAGAGGCAACTCTGAGCGTGGTAGTCTTCAAAGCAGCGGTCGACGAGGACGGCGTGGGCCAGGTTGTCCTCGATGAGCAGCACAGAGCGGTGCGTGGCTAGGCTAGCAGAGGCCGAAGCAGCCTGGCCGGGGTTCTTACAGCGGTGCTGCCTACCCGGCAGATCCGGAGCAGCCATGGGGCTCGTGTAAAGCATCGGCACAGTGTTTTGATAGGGTGGAGCTCAAGGGGCGGGGTAAGGCCTTGTGCTCACTAAAAAAAGGCATACCCAAAGCGATACCCGCTCTGCGGATACGGCTTTCGATATGCCTTCATCTGGCAGGTCCGAGGAGCCAAGGGGCTGCTCACCTGCCCGGTAAGGCGACTCTGCCTTCCTGAAAAAGGGGAGCCTCTGCAAGCGCCAGTATAAATAACGGGATGCTTAAGTGCAACGGACTTGTTACAGAGAGGCAATAAATAGGCCAAGCCCGCTCGGCGTCCAAATGGTCGAGGGTTTGGGGGGTATGACTGCCAGGATAGCCTATCGAAAGGGTGCAGGCTCACAGGGAGGCAGGTAGAATTTGCCGACTCAGATGGGGAATCGAAACGGAAAAGGAATCCACTACCTCGACAAAACGATGGCAGGCACTCCCCTTCCCATTTTACGAGGGAAGTCTTATTGTTTGGAAATCGAGAACTTGCCACCCACCCCCTGACTGATGCGCTCTCCTAGCCTGGAAAAAACCCTTGCCAAGGTCCTTACCACCAACTACCAGCTAGCGCGCGAAGAGGCCGACCGAATCGCAGCACACGCCGCCAAGAGGTATGTCTCCCTTGCCACCATAGCAGGCTCCTACCGGGAAGAGTTTTACTTAAGGGATGTCACGCTCAAATGGCATGCGTTCTGCGGGGGCGTTTTGGAAGGCGAGATGGCTCCTTCAGGCGAGCGCTTTGCCGGTCTGCCCCTGATCGGTGCCTTGAAGTGGCTTGAAGTGATGAGTTGGGCAAGCCGAAGCACAGCCGCAAGACAGGTCTCCCTCGACGAGATGCTTTTGAACCACGTCGAAGCGGCTACCTGCATGGCGTTATGGAAGCAAGAAGCCCAGGCCGAGCCATATACCCCGGACGACACGCAGGAGGCCTTGCTCAGGCGCACCAACGCTGTTCTGACGGAAAGCGCGTTCGAGGCCGTCGAGACGTCACGACTCCGCGACGCCCTGGATCGCCTTCAGGAACTCAAGGCTGTGACCTCGCGCAAGGGCTTTTACCGGCTCAAAAAAGAGATGAAATATCAGGTGCTCGAAGACTAACCAAGCGCCTTCCTTTTCTCCTCAATCTCCAACGGCTTCACCTCCAATTCCAGCCCATGTATCTCCCTACCTTCTCTGCGTTTCTGTAACCCCCATTGACACGCCCCACCCTAAAACGCCAAGGATTCTCCCTATAGGCACAACCAGCGTTATCGTGCGGTTTTTTGAGGATCTAAGCGCCTCTTGATTTTCATGTACTGGAAGGAGATACTGAACGGGACCAACGCCACTCATAGCCACTAGCGTTTCTAATGCAAGCACGGACACATAATACCAATACCCCGAATGAGACGGTCAGCGCGCCATTCCTGGTCCGTCGCCATCAGCATTTGCCCTCTGGTGATCGCGCAACCCGATTCGGAGCCGATAGCTTGTCTCGAAAACCACCCGGACAGTTCGGAGCACGCCCCGGCATAGCTGGAGCCCAGCAAAACCCTGATGAAGGCCCCATCGAAACCGCTGCTGCACCTGCTCCGCATGTAACCTTTGGTTTCATAAATGCGAGCCCATCCGTGCCCAACATCAAAAGGATTATTCCCGGTAAGACCATACCGGTTCAGGCTAAATTGGTCAATCCATCGGGCGCTGTCAGAGTCGTGGTCTCCGGCGCGCGATCCGGTAATGGGTCGGCCACGTTCGGGGGAGCCAGCGAACATCCCCTCAATCCGGGTCCGAATGTGTTGCCGGTTACCGGAGGAACCCAAACGGCACGGGGCCAGGCCAATCGATTGTCACTGGTTGCCTACATGGACACTGGACGAGGCGGTGAAATCGCCATCGGAGAGAGTCATAAATTTTCCGTAGCGGCTTGGCCTGCACAGATGGAAGCCAAGCTGGTTGGCCCGATGCACAGAGAGCGGGTGATAGGAAAACGCGGCCTCTGGTACGGAGCGAAATACCGGATGAATGCCAAAAGTGACAGTGATGACGATACCCATCTGGACGAGATTTCTACAGCGGAATCAGTCAAGACAAAGAAGGCCACCGGGTGGTGGAAAGGGTTTAAATCGAAACCGAGCCGGTTCCGGTCTACGACCCTGCTAAACATTGATCACCATGCAACCGGAGGGCTTGATACCGTGCAGCTAACCGAGAAAGAGTTGCGTGCACATGGTCGCATCGGAGGGAAATATGTTGTCCATCAGTACTTCGTCTTCAACGATAAGCGAACGGGTATGCGCCTGCACACTAAACGGGAACACAACCCGACTATTCCCAACTCGGGCTTCATAATCGCAAGGACCTTGAGTCCCCCGTCGACAGGAGGCACTCATACGTTGACCGTACAGAAGGTAGGTATGAATCACGGTACGGGGGCTGGGGTGTCGCACGAACCGGGACCGGAAACCGTAACAATGCCTTGACACGCCCCGCTTTCTGTGCCGCCGATAGATGGCAGCGCTTCAAGAAAAAGCCCCTACCTCACCAAGCGGTAGGGGCTTTTTCGGCATTGAGCAAAGAGGCCCAATGGTTTTGCCGAATGGCTTTTCTATCAGGTACCGGCTGCGGACCAGCCATAGCCGCCTGCCTTGACGTTAGTTCTCGTTTTCATGGTATCCGGGTCTTGGTTTCGAATAAAGTGCTAGCTGGGCATGGAGGCTGTGCGGATTAGAAGCTCAGGTCATCCGAGACAAGCCCGCCCGCTTTGAGGGTGGTTTTCGTTTTCATGGTGAAGCCTTGGTTTAGGTGGTAAGAAGCCGCCCGTTGGCAGCCTTCAATCCTATCATCACCTTTTGCAGGGAAACCGGATCATGCAGGGTTTATTTTTTTCAGAGCCCTTGCCACATCTACCCCCTTTCTACGGAGGTATAGAAGAAAGCAGGCCACACCGTCCTGCTCTTTAACGAAAACAACCCTTGAAGCCATGACTGTTAAAACGAGTGTTAAGGCCGGGCCGCTCTACCGGCTCAGTCACCCGCCCGGCTCCCCTCGTCCCTAAACGAAAACATCAACCATAGACCCATGGTCATTAAAACAAGCATCAAAGCCGGACCAGTTGTCAGGCTCTCCAAAGTAGCGCCAGACGGTATTATTACCCTTCCGACAGGCTAAAAACTCTAATCCCATGACGGTTAAAACCAATGTCAAAGCCGGGCCACGACTGAGAATCACCTACAAGAAGGTGGTATGATTTTCCCCGGTTGAGTCGAAGAAGCCCCTACTTCACCGAGACGTAGGGGCTTCTTCGTGAAGCAAGAATCCTCGCCCAGCCGCCTACAGGCGGCGGTTAGACCAGAGCGTGTCAACGCAGCAACAGCATCTGCCGAACCGTGTGGAAAGATCCTGCCTCCAGGCGATAGAAATACACCCCACTCGGCAATGTAGCCGCGTCAAAGGATACGTCGTACCATCCCGCACCCTGCTCGCGATCCACCAGTATTGCTACCTGACGCCCTAGTGCATCGTAAACACTGAGGCGCACAGGCGACCGATCTGCCAGCCCGTATCGGATCTGTGTAGTCGGGTTGAACGGATTCGGATAGTTTCCTTCCAGCGCAAATACCGTGGGGATTTCTTCCTCTCCTTGGGTAGCCACATTCGTACACCCGGAGGAATTCAAGCTGGTTATCGTACCCAGCCAATCCTGGAAAGCCGGATCCAGATCCTCGCCGAGCCCGGTCCCCTCAAACCCAAGGAATTCGAGTGAGAGCGCCGTCAAGGCCATCGGCAAGGTCCCTGCCATCGAAGGGTTATTGCTCACATCGAGATCCCGCAGCCCTGACATCGTTCCGTAGGATTCGGGGATATTTCCTTCAAGCTGGTTGCCGCGTATCAGCAGCGCCTTCAGATTCGTCATCGCGCTCCATTGCGGTGGGAGTACACCGGTGAACTGATTAGAACCGAGTTGGAGATGGTCAAGCGCAGTGAGAGTACTCCATTCGGCCGGTAAGGTCCCGGCCAGTTGGTTGTTGAAGACGCTGAAAAATTCGAGGTTGGTCAAGCCTCCCCATTCAGGCGGTAACGACCCACCGAGTTGGTTGCTCGACAACTCAATAGATGCAAGCCCGGTAAGGTTGGCGAGTTCGGGAGGCAGCGAGCCTACGAGGTTGTTCTCATCCAGCGTTATGTCTTGCACCTCACCGCCTCCGTTGATATGGAGGCCGTACCAGGAGTCTAGCGGGCCGGTGAGCCAGTTGGTGTTGTTGGTCCAGCCATCCCCGTTCGTGCTGTTATACAGGGCCGTCAGCGCCGCTATAGTCGCCGAGTTTGTCGTCGGCACTAGCGTGCGATACACGCCGGTAGCGGTCCCGATGAAAGCATAGTTGCTGCTGCTAATCGCCATCACTCGTATATCAAGACGGGGTAGGCCGCCATCCACCTCTCCCCAGGAATCGCCGTTATCCGTTGAGCGGAAAACGCTCCCATCACGGGCCGTCCCGGCAAAAAAATCTCCAGCCGTTCCGACAAACAGGTGGTCACTGCCGTCAACTGCCAGGGCCTGTACGTTGAGGGCGTGTAGGCCGTTGTTTACGGCCTGCCAGGAATCACCGTTGTCTATGGAGCGAAACACCCCCTCACTCACCGTCCCGGCAAAAAAATCTCCAGCCGTCCCGACAAACAGGTGACCGCTACTATTGATCGTCAGCGCCGGGAGATTGAGGCTGGGCAGGCCGCTGCTAACCTCTTGCCAGGAATCGCCATTGTCCACCGAGCGAAAAACAGTCCCATCGGAGGTTGCAGCAAAAACATGATTGCTGCTATTGATAGCCAGCGTCGAGACAAACGGATCGATTAGGCCACTGCCAACTCCTTGCCAGGAATCGCCATTGTCCACCGAGCGAAAGACCCCGCTACCCGATGTTCCGGCAAAAAGATGATCGCTGCCATTGACCGCTAGTGCCTGAAGAACGGCACCGGGCAGGCCGTTATTGACTTCCTGCCAGGAATCCCCGTTATCGATAGAACGAAAAACAGTCCCACCGACCGTCCCGGCAAAAACATGGTCACTCCCATTGATAGCCAGTGCCCTTATATCGACAGCGTTCAGGCCGTTATTGACTTCCTGCCAAGAATCGCCATTGTCCACCGAGCGAAAGACGCCCCTTCTTTGGGTCCCGGCAAAAAGATGATCATTGCTATTGACCGCCAGCTCCTGGGCAAGCAATGCCGTCAACCCATTGTTGATCTGTTGCCAGGAATCACCGTTGTCCGAGGAACGAAAAACGCCTCCGTCGTCAGGCCCTGCAAATAGTTGATCATTGCCGTCGACGGCCAAGGCTTCAATGATGTCGCCAGAAAATCCGTCGTTGATTTCCTGCCAGGAATCACCATTGTCCAGAGAACGAAAAAGGCCACGGCCAAGCACCCCAGCAAAAACATGGTCATTGCTATTGACGGCCAATTCCTGAAGGATGGTACCCGTCAGGCCGGTGTTGACTTCTTGCCAGGAGCCGCCGTTGTCCACCGAGCGAAAGACGCCATTGCTGAACGTGCCCGCAAAGACATGATCGCTGCTGTTGATAGTCAGTGCCGTGATAAACAGGTCGGTCAGGCCGGTGTTGACGGCCTGCCAGGAATCCCCGTTATCGATAGAACGAAAAACGCCGCCATCGCGAGTCCCCGCGTAGATATGATCGCTGCTATTGATCCCCAGAGATAGAACATCTGTACTGGTGAGGCCATTATTGATCTGTTGCCAGGAATCACCATTGTCTTGCGATCTAAAGGCTCCACTGCGCGTCCCAACGAAAAGATGGCTACTACTATTGACCACCAGGGCCTGGGCAAGATCGTCGGGCAGTCCATTGTTGACTTCCTGCCACGTACCCCCGTTGTCCTGAGAACGAAAGGCACTCTCCCCAACGGCAAAAATATCGTTGTTGGCATTTACCGCTACCGCCTGGATAAAGGGATCGGTCAGCCCATTGTTTATCAGTTGCCAGGTATCGCCCATGTCGAAGGACCGGAACATACCAACGTTGGTCCCGGCAAAAACCTGGCTATCGCCGCCAAAAGCCAGGGCCGAAACCGTTCCTCCGTACGGCCCGTTGGACGGCCCCCAGAGAATGTCCTGGCCTTGTACAGCTAGAGGGCTCACGATGAGCAATGCTCCGGCGATTAGGGTTAACACAGAGCATCGCGCCGTACAAATCCTTCTCTTGCTTTGTATCATCAAATGACCGTTGGGGCTAAGAGCAGCGTTGGCCTCGTATTGCCGACTGCCTATCGGTGGTGGGTGCGGAGAGAGCCGCCCTTGGGTTGGGAGTAAGGTGAGGGCTGGGGGCCTCAGTATCCCCTTCCAGTACCGCAATATCAAGAGACTTTTAGATCACGAAGCAGCCTGTCAAACGCGACTTGGTAGGCGTCGTGGTTTTTCCACTGTCTGAAGCCTCCGATGTGGCAGGTGTTGCATATGCTGCAAGCCCATCCTTGGTCAATGTCCATCACGGAGTCATCCCGTCGGATCGAGAAAAGCATCGTTGATTTATTACCGACAGACTAAATAATCCAATCCCATGACGGTTAAAACCAACATCCAAAGCCGGGCCCCGCTTTAAGGTCTTGCTGCGGCAAACCGAGGAATAGGAAACCGCTGCAAACGATGGGGCTTCAACCGCCTGGATACGGCTCGCCGTTAACCCAGACGCGCCCGCCAAGCTCCTCCGTCTCAAAGCCACTCCACCCGCGCACAGTTAGCCGCCACAGTTCTCGGTGTCGCTGGGTTGTTAGCACTGTGTCTTCCCCAGGGCGGTCTGGACGCAGCATCATGCGCTGCCAGCGCTGGGCCGTGTAGACCGTAGCCGTTGAATCATCGATAAGGATGAGGCTATCGACAACGACTGCGATGTCGAGCGTTCGGGTGATGACGGCCCAGTCTCTCAGGATGCGGGCGCGCTGTGCTTCACGAGTAACCACCGCCCCGCTCTCGTCATAGATCACCAAGCCTTCGGGGAGCCCCTCCATGTAGGTGTCGATATCCTCGTCGCGTGTGGCAGCAACACTTCGGGCAATCTCAGCCTCGATCTGCTGTTGTATTGCAGCGGCATCTGGCACGAGAGGGGCCGGTGCAGGGCGGGCAGGCTCCCGGCAGGCCCCAGTCAGGAGCGCCAGGGCGAGGAGCCAGCGGCTCAGCGTGAGACCAGCCCCTTGCAGGAGGCAGTAGGGCATAATAGGGTCGGCAGGTTCAGGGCAGGTGCATGCTGGTAAGACCGTGCAGAAGGCCGTACCGTTTACACGTCGCGCCGAACCTCTTCCCATCTAGCCTGTCCCTTTCCAGGCAGAGCTGATCCCGTTTCGTGATCAAGGCTGGAATATCCAAGGGCACAGCCAAGCGAGAAAAAATCTCAGCAGTTTTGTTTGGGGATCAGGCAGTTTTTTCTGGGGATCTATGAGCACCTTGCATTTCATGTACCGGAAGAGGATACTGAGGAACCAGGCGCTCAATCCTATGCCCAAGCCCTATCTCAACCCTCGCGAACCAAGGAGAATCAACCATGGGTTATCAAATCGTATTTGTCACACTTCCTGACACCCTCAACGGCGATCCATACCAACCCAACTCTATCGTCTCGCCCGGTTCAACGGCCACGGTTGGCACTATTGATTTGACTGGCGACGAGGTCTATGACCCAACCCTCGATCCTCAGATCGAGGCCGCTACAAGTATGATCACGTCCCTGACTCTACAGCAGACGATGATCAAGAACGTCAGCCCGGATGCCGCTAAAGCTCTTGAGGACTCCATCGAGCACATGGAGGCCAATAAGGCCCAATTAGAAGCGCAAAAGGCGCAGGGCTATCAGGTAATCCGCACTCAGTGGTATGAGGCCATCGGCACCTCGACGGTAAGCTACGACGACACCCAGACTAAAACGGTCGAGATTACCCTGGGCAGCGAGCAGCAAACGTCGCATTCGACCTCATCGACGGTGGGCATGGAGTTTGGTACCTCCACGACTGATGCCAGCAGTGCCAGCATGAACGTGGGGTTGGAGTTCGAGGGTGTTAGTATGGGTGGAGGCACCGAGTCCTCTCATTCCACAACCACGTCGCAGAATGTCTCGCAGGCGCTCCAGGTTTCGGAAAGCAGCACCTCTATTGCATCAAGCACGAAGACAACCTCGGTTTCCTACACAGCCAATGGCGGGACTATGGGGGCGCGCTATGTCATCTGGCAAGTTGTAGATCGCATTCAGATACTTCGGAAAAGCGACAACGTCACGCTCTCGGATGTGCAGGTGCGCTCCTATACACAGACGAGCAAGTATGAATATGAATCGCGGCACTAAAGCGTGCACGGCCCGCTCTAGTCGCCGTCTGTCCGCCTCTGGTAGGCGGTGGGGCGAGGATTCTCGCTTCATCGGTCGGCACCCGCTGTAGCCCTCAAGGCGATACAGCATCGCCAAAGATGGTGAGGTAACAGGCACTCTTAACGCGACAGCGACGGGGTGCCTGTTCCATTTGGGGAGAGTTCCACAAAGCAAAGGCCCCCACGGCACGACCCTTAACGGATCAGAGCACAGGGGCCTTTCTCTTTGGCTGGGCTGGTCTCTGGGCGATCAAGCACCGCCCCAGCCCCAGCCGCCTGCCTTGACGTTCGTTTGCGTTTTCATAGTGTGATCTCGCTTTAAGGGTGAATAACGGTTGCTTTCGGGCGCTCAGGAACTGCCCCAGTCAATGCCGCCTGCTTTGACAGTCGTTTTCGTTTTCATGGCAAAAGTCTCGGTTTAGGGTTTTGTTGAGCTGCTCTTTTGCAGCGCTCATAGAGAAACACACCCAATGCCAAGCGATTGGCTCATGCCGCCTTGATTTTTTTGAGAGCCCTTGCCACCTCTCATCCCTTTCTACGGAGGTATAAAAGAAAGCAGGCTACAGAAGCTGATGGATCCATCAACAGGGCCTGCTCCTAAAACAAACCTTCGATACCATGACCGTAAAAACCAATGTAAAAGCAGGGCCGATTGTCCGGCTCTCCAGTGTCTCGCCAGGAGGGATGACCCTCAAATAGCCTTCCGGGCATAGAACGCGAGAAGCCCCTACCTCACTGAAACGTAGAGGCTGTTTTTGTTCAATCACCGATATGAACAGGCAGTAACATTACTGCCTGGTTGTAACATTACCGCAGGCCGGGCAGCTACAGGAGCGAGCCTCGCTTGGGCAAGCGAGATGCAGCCCTTCCTCTCTCTGGTAGAGGGCTGCTGCCCGGCGGGGCGGAAGGAGGAACGCGAGACCCTACCGCTCTGAGGCGTTCAATGGATGTTCCACCATCAGTCGCCGCCGGGCGCGTTTTTCAGCCTCAGGCCGCCGCCCCGCTAGAGGGCTGAGGTGAGGCGGCCTGCGACGGTGTGCGGTTCCAGTCCAGCCAAAACGTGCCAAGCTCTTCGATCAGCCGCGTGAACTTCTCGAAGTCGCCCGGCTTGACGAGGTAGGCGCTAGCTCCATGGGCATAGGCTTGCATGACGTCCTGCTTCGCCGACGAGGTGGTCAAGACCACCACGGGTATGCTCTTGAGTGCGGGGTCGGCTTTAATCTGATGGAGCACTTCAAGCCCGCTCACCTTCGGCAGGCGCAGGTCGAGCAAGATCAAGTCGGGACGCGGGCTCAGCGCCGGGTCGCTATAGCGGCCCTCCCGCTGGAGGTAGGCCATAGCCTCTTTGCCATCACCCACCCAATGGAGGCAGCTCTGGGCGTGGTAGTCTTCAAAGCAGCGGTCGACGAGGACGGCGTGGGCCAGGTTGTCCTCGACGAGCAGCACGGAGCGGTGGGAGCCTGGGCAACAGCAGCGCTGGCTGCCTGGCAGGGCAGCAGCAACCATGGGGCTAGCATAAGGCATCGGCACGATGTTTTGGTAGGGTAGAGCGCAAGACGTGGCGCGGGGCACAAGGGGTGGGGTGGTGCCTTGTGCGCAATAAAAAAAGGCATACCCAAAGCTAGACTCTGACAAGGCTTAGGCCCTGGCAAGGGTACGGCTTTCGATATGCCTTCAACTGGCAGGCCCGAGTGGCTGTAGGGGGCGCTCTCCTGCCCGGTAAGGCGGCCTGTCATTACCTGTTAGGAGGACAAGCCTATTTGGCAGCGCCAGTATAAGTATGCAGGCGCTTAAGTGCAATGGACGTATTGGGCAGAGGACAAGAAACATGCCAGGACCTTTCGGTTGAAGCACGATACCGGTGGATCTTTGGCGGGAAAAGCCATTTGCGGCCCATTCGAGGATACCCTGCCTGGCATCGTTCCCGGAAATTGCTGCCGCTTTTGAGGAAGAAATAGGCCCCGCTGTCGTTGACGATACGGTCCGGTGTGGCCCTGTCCTGCGCCAGAGGTCGGCTCGTGCGGAATGGAATGGTTTTAGGTCTCTCTGTTCTCTGACGCAGCCCCGGTGTTCTGTCTGATAGAACCTTGGGGCGCATCTAGAGCATGCACCGGGGGACGCCTAGGTAGGGTATCCCTCTGGTATGCACTGCCTTGCCGGGCAGGACATAGGACCTGTAAGACAAAGGCATAGCCCAAGCTTCTACCGCGCGGTAGAAGCTTGGGCTATGCCTTTCTTCGTTCTGGCCAGCGCTACGCAGTAGATACGAAGTAGCAACGCAAACGAAATAACCTACCCCTCAAAAAGAACAACCATGCGTATCATCAACATCCTCACCAAAACGATTGGCCGCAAGATCGGCCTTGGCTTTTTCGCAGTTATCATCGTCATGGCCGTCATCGTGACAGTCACCCTAAGCCAGGTCAGCACCCTGGGCCAAATCAACAACCGCCTGGTGGATCTCCGCATTCCGACGGTGCAGACGAGCATGACCATGATCAACGGCATCAACCAGTCGCTCGCTGGCCTCAGGGGCTATATGCTCCTTGGTACGGATAAGTTCAAGGATGAACGCAAGAGTGCCTGGGCGCAAAGCCTGCACCGTCCCTTCGAGGCGATGCAAGCGCTTTCGAAGACGTGGACCAACCCAGAGAATGTAAAGCGTCTCGAAGAAATCGCGGAGCTCTTGCCGTTATTCGAACAGTACCAGCAGGAGATCGAAGACATCACGGCCTCCGACTTCGAGACGGCCAAGCAGTGGCTGGGCACCAAAGCAGCCCCGACGGCCTTTTCGATCAAGGCGTTGCTCGAAGCGATGGTGGAGAACCAGCAGGCCTTGGTGGCGCAGGATGCGGATTTGGCCCAGGCCAAGCAGCAGCAACTAGTGACGCTCATCTTGATTCTGTTAGGGTTTGGCTTGGTGGTCGCGGCGGCAGTAGCCTTTGCCACGGCTCGCCATTTGGTCCGCCCGGTGCAGGAGTTGGTCGATCAATCAGGGCGGGTTGCCCAGGGCGATCTGTCGGCGCAAGCGGCGGTGAAAACACAGGACGAAATTGGGCTATTGGCGGAGAGTTTTAATCAGATGGTAGGCAATATCCGCGAGACCGCCGAGCGGGTAGAGGTTGAGAAAACACGGGCCGAGCAGGCCATGCACCAAGCCGAAGAAACCGCGCAGCGTGTCCAGGCGCAGCAGCACTACCTAGCCCAAAGCGTCGAGCGCATGCTTCACGTTATGAGCCGGTTTGCCGAGGGTGATCTCACGGTCCATCTAGAGAGCGAGCGCGAAGACGAGATCGGTCAGCTCTTTCAGGGGTTCAACCGGGCCGTCTTGAATATCAAGCAGCTCTTCGGCCAGGTCCGCCAGGCGGTGGCCTCTACCACATCGGTCTCGACAGAGATCTCCAGCGCCGCCGAAGAACTGGCCGCTGGCTCTCAAGAGCAGTCGGCCCAGGCTTCAGAGGTCGCTGCCGCCGTAGAGGAGATGGCCCGCACCATCGTCGAGAACGCCTCGAACGCGACACAAACAGCCGAGGTGGCCGCTCGGAACAACCTGGCGGCCCGTGAGTGCGGGCAGGTCGTCGTCGAGACCGTGGAGAAAATACGCCGGATCGCTGGTGTGGTTGGGGAGTCGGCCCAGACCATAGAGCGCCTGGGGCGTTCCAGCCAGCAGATTGGGGAAATCGTCTCGGTCATCGATGACATTGCCGACCAGACGAATCTCTTGGCGCTCAATGCGGCGATAGAGGCCGCGCGGGCGGGTGAGCAAGGCAAGGGCTTTGCCGTGGTAGCAGACGAGGTGCGTAAGCTGGCCGAACGGACCACAGGCGCAACCAAGCAGATCGCCACGATGATCAAAACGATTCAATCAGAGACCGCCGAGGCCGTTTCGGCCATGCAGCAAGGCAACGAGGAGGTGGGTTCGGGTATTACGCTCGCCGATCAAGCCGGAGCATCGCTAGAGCGCATCGTCTCAGAGACCGAGAACACGGTAGATCTTATCAACCAGATTGCCTCGGCGAGCGAGGAGCAGTCAACGACGAGCGAGCAGATCTCGCGTAGTGTTGAGATGATCTCCAGGGTGACAGGGGAATCCGCCCAAGGCGTTGGCGATATCGCGCGTTCGTCGGATGAACTAAACCGATTGATGGCGGATTTGAGCGGGCTCGTAGCCCAGTTTAAGACCGACGCCCACGACGACAAGCAGCTGGCTGGCCAGCCGGAAGATCGCCCGGCTAGTAGCCGCGCTCAGAAGCGAATCGGGCGAGCCGTGCCGTCTTGACGATCCACATCCTAAAAAGCCCCTATCTCACCGAGGCATAGGGGCTTCTTCTTTGCCCAAACAATTTTAGTCCTCATGATCCGATTTCCCTGCAAAGAGCCATAGTACTGGTGAGCGCCGCCCGAAAGCGGCTCGCTACGAACTCAAACCGAGACCACACCATGAAAACAAAAACCCACCTTAAGGCCGGGGGCATCGTCGGAGGCCCAATAACCTAGCTCCCCTTGAAGTTGGCCGAAGAGCCCCTGCCGCCTGACGGGTAGCAGGGGCTCTTTTTATTTATCCACGAACATATGACACATCTTGCAAGCCCCTGATTTCCGACTATTTTTATCAGAAAGAGGAAACGGGCGAGGCCATTCCCCTCGGATCAGATCGGCCCTGCCTAGGCCATACATCAAAGACTGTTACCATGACAACCACCCCAGAGCACGACGCGCGTGTCGCGAACTTGACGTTTGCCTCCATCTATCCGCACTATGTCGCGAAGGTCGAAAAGAAGGGCCGCACCGTGGGCGAACTACATCAGGTCATAGAATGGCTGACCGGTTTCGATGTGGCCGATCTGAACCGCCTCGTTGAACATAAGGCGACGATTGAGCAGTTCTTTGCTGAGGCAACGCTCAACCCCCATGCCAGCCTGATCAAGGGCACTATTTGTGGGTACCGCATAGAAGATATTGAGACCCCTTTGACCCAGCAGGCCCGGTACATGGACAAGTTGGTGGACGAGCTAGCGAAAGGCCGAAAGATGGAAAAGATACTGCGGTCTCCCTGATTGGAACTACGTGCCCTCCTGTCAAAAATATTTTCGAGGGGAGGTTATATCTGAAGGGTTTTTGTGTCTATATGGGTAACAACTCAACCACGCCTTTCAGGCAGAGGCCCAGCGGTCGGCACCCGCTCTACGCCTCATACTGGCGATACTGTATCGCCAAAGATGGTGGGGTGAACAGGCACTCTTAACGCGATAGCGACAGGGTGCCTGTTCCATTTTAAAGACTATACCGTCGCCGAATGAACCTACGCTCAAGCCTACTGGGCTCGCATGTGGCAGTCATAGCTCCCCGACAGACTCACCGTTGATTGGCCCCGGCCCTCCGAGCTTGCTGTATTGATCATCGCAAAGGGCAGAGTAGGACAACTGAACACCATGCGATACCGGTCGAACGCGATCCCAGGAGCCAGTTGATCCTCCCTCACGTATGTCATATCGAACTCGCAGACCGACTCAGCGATGATCACCTGCCGTACGCCGTCCTCCAGGTCAACAAGGTCGAAACCGCCACTGGGCTGGAGACGAACACCGGTCATGCTTCCCTGTCGCGAGAGAGGGGAGAAATCCAGGTCTTCTGCTACCGACATGAACTGCATCGCGAGTTCCCGAGGGTCGTCAGGGTCGGCCTGAATGGCGCTCCCAAACCGTGCGCCTGCCAGGACTTGGCACGTCTGAGTCGTCCCCTCCATGACGACCCCCTCATCCCCATAGGTAAGGTTTAGCCCCGCAACATCGCCCGAGGTGTCACCCCCGGCAGTGGCACCGGAGTCTGGTCCGCCACAGCCGACCACTAGGCCCAGGAGCACCAACCAGTATATTCGCATAAAAGCCTCCTATGTGATGGTCGGCCCAGTGCCGCCCCCCAAGCCCACCTAACGAAAAAGCGCAGCCGCAATGCATCTACAGCACAATGCGCTTGCGGCAAAACATACACTACCGCAATATAGCTTCTTGCCTTTGGCCTTGCCACCTCTCATCCCTTTCTACGGAGGTATAAAAGAAAGCAGACTACAGAAGCTGATGGATCCATCAGCAGGGCCTGCTCCTACAGCAAACAACCAACGAGACAATGACCGTAAAAACGAATGTCAAAGCCGGACCAATCATTAGACTCTCCAGCGTTCCGCCAGCAGGGATTTCACTTTCCTAACACCAATCCACTAGACCCATGACTATAAAAACCAACGTCAAAGCGGGGCCTGTATTTAAAATCAGCTATCCAACCAGACCACCGGCATCATGACTGTAAAAACTGGCGTCAAAGCCGGGCCGATCTATTTCGTCAAGAAAGCAACACGGTAACAAGAAGCCCCTACCTCACCGAGACGTAGGGGCTTCTTGCTTTAGCCTCTTGCTTTTCATGTGCTGGAAGGGGATACCTTAGGAAGATTTAACCATGTATCTGGACAGCGTCCGTATAGTTAGTAGTTAGGGGGCATGTTACTAACGGTGTGACCAATCGGGCAGCAACGTTTGCAAGCTATCTGGGCGGCCAAGGAGGTCTTCAGCGTGCTCGCCAACGCGCATCGGCGTTACAACAACCCAATTGCCTTTGTAGAGCGAGATGTCACCCTCGGGGTCGATTAGAGCGTCCGAGGTTTCGGCCTCGATGGTCCAGACGCTTGTAACCTCATCGTCGTTGCTTTGAAGCCGCGCCACGCGAGACACGTTGAATCCACTGATGACATGATCCCGACGCGCGATCCGTACACCTCGTATTTGACTGGGCGGTACTCGTGGCACGGCGATGGTGAGATAGGTCAACTTGGGGAGTTCGTGAACGGCCTCACTCTGAGCGACTTGGGCGACCCAGTCTGCGAGGGCCGCAACCTGATCGGGTGAGTCAGAGTCGAGGCCAGAGACGGCCACGGCCGGGAGGCCCAGAAAGGCTGCCGCTCGTGCCGCACCGATTGTGCCTGAGCCAAACCATCCATCAGCCAAGTTCGAACCGCCATTGGGGCCTGAGATCACGAGATCGACCTGCTGCCCCTGAAGCAAGCCAAACGTGCCCACAATCACGCAGTCGGCTGGGTATCCATTGACGACATGGACCTCGAGCAAATGTTTGTTCTGGGTCGCTTCAGACCGATATTCGAGCCGAGACTCCAGAGAGACAGCCCGACTCACAGCCAGTCTGTTCGATGTCCCGCTGCGATCCTGGTCTGAAACAACGATATAGACTTCTGCGAACTCGCGAAGACGTTCGGCTACTGGCAGCAGCCGCGCCTCGACTTCCTCTATGCCATCGTCGTTGGTCAGCACGATTCGCATCGGCTGCTGGAGCGCGTATGCAGTACGGCCAAGGAAGGCGCTCAACGAGAGTAAGGCGGCCAGGGTGGCCACATGGATGCACCGTCTCAAAGAAGGCATAGATTGCGTAGGCTATAGGCTAGAGTTCAGTAGGAACTGAAAGACGCACGGCGCACTGTAGAAGTTACAAGGCCTCACTGACGGTCGCCTAACCACGCAATTCAGCCGACCGTGGGCTTGACGGTTTGCGTTTGTCTAGCCGCCGGGATCGAGCCGTCTTGGGCTATGAGGCGAGTCAATCAATCCCCTCGGTATACAACCAGGTGGGAAGAGGTGCCACGGGTCGGATAGCCAGATCCCTAAATCCAGCCGACGGTAAGGGTTGTATTGCCACTGTTGACAACCGTAATGAAGGTTCCCCCGATAGAGGTCTGCTCGCCGAGCGGCACGATCTGCACGGTTCTTGTCGGGGTGTTTGACTGCTCGATTTGGTACTGGCCCTCGGCGTCGTCGTCGTTGATCACCTTGATTTCAGGGGCATCTGGTAGCTCTATGCTTTGTTTGGGGGCAAGCTTCACCGGGTTCTGCATAGGGGCGGTTGTTGAGTTGCGGTGCCGTCTTCGTTTAAGTATCCACTGCCAGTGCAAGAGTTGCAAGCCTCGCCTCAGCCCAAGGCTAGGTGGCAGAGGTTATATTTCTTCTAGTTTTGTGTCTATAGGAGAAAAGGTGTCCATGATCTGACCCGAGCAATGGCAAACGAAGAGCATCTGGCTATACTTAAGCAAGGAGTAGAGGTGTGGAACAGGTGGAGGAAGGAGAATTTAAGGGTGCAACCTGATTTGCGGGGTGCGGACCTCCACCGTGCGAAGCTCAGCGGTGCAAACCTCCACCGTGCGAACCTCATCGGTGCGGACCTCAGCGGTACAGTCCTCCGCAATGCGAACCTCGGCCGTGCGGATCTCCGCCGTGCGGATTTTCGTGATGCGAACCTCCACTGTGCGAGCCTCAGCGGTACAGTCCTCCGCGAGGCAAACCTCAGTCGCGCAAACAAAACTTGTCTGATTTCATGAACTCTGCAATTTCAGGCACCTCCTAAAAGAAACAAAACGGGATTTTTTCTCAAATT
>WUAR02511089.1:0-13544 GCA_015164055.2 Chrysaora achlyos
CCTAGGGGTGTTGCTTGATAGCACTTATCGAAAGTCCCGTCAGAAGCGTCACTGCGTTGGTGTGTACCGCCTCATGCACGCGTGTTCCGAGCGCACCACGCTCCACGATCTCGTCAGCATCGCCCCCGCCCCAAAGCCTCGTTGGGTCCGTTCGCCTAACAGCCCAAGCAACAGAGGTGCCCTCTTCTTGTTCGGCGAGTTCTACGAGGCTAAGGACGCTTCCGATTGCCGAATGCCCAGAACCCACGACCAGGGTTCGCTTCCCAGCGTATCGAAGCCGCTCGCGCCCGAGGATGTCGGGCATGCCATAGCGTACGTTCGATTGATACATCTCTTCGCCGTCTGCCAAGACGCCTGCTGCACCAAGCGGATTAGGGGTTGACCAGGTACCGGAAGCGTCTATGACAGCTCGTGCCTTGAATCGGCGAGGCCCATCCAGTGTCTCTGCCACAAGGAGGAACGGTGCGTTATCGCGATCACCATCTTTCATGCGATCATGGCCGTCGCGGGTAATCGCGATAACTTTGTGCTCCAGCTTAATGTGGGGTGCAACGAGGTCGAGCTGAGCAAGAGGGTCTAGGTACTGCTCGACCAGTTCTTTTGCATACGGAACATAGGTGTCATCAGGAGCCTGCCAGGTGCCGCTGGCTTTAAGCAGGCGCTTACTGGCCGGGTCAATGAGGTATGACCAGGGCGTAAATAAGCGTACATGGCCCCAGTCCCACATGCTTGTCGCAACACGAGGCCCTGCTTCGAGGATTAAGGGCTTGAAACCACGTTCGATCAGATTGGCAGCCGCAGCAAGCCCCGTGGGGCCAGCACCGATAACGGCTACAGGAAGAATGCTTGAGTCAGTCATCGAATTACACCTTCTAACATGTAGACCGAGATACTTGGGATAACGCCGTTCGCGAAGGGCCGAAGCAGTGGCCTTAAGTCAGTTATGACCTAGCCACAACAACCACGTTGGGTGGGCTGCTCGGTTGAGGTTGATGGGCTCGGACCACAGCAGCCACCAGTTTGCTTCGGTTTTGGGGCAGGGCTACAGCACCCAGCGCCTTGCGTGGACGGGGATGCTTGAGTGGTGCTGGGTATTGAGCCTGGTATGTAGACATGGGCATACTCAAGAATAAAAGGGCGGGGCTTGGCTTCTGTTTGGCTCATTATGTTCCTCCTTCGTTTTGAGATTACGAGCGTTTTGTTCTTTCATCCCCATAGACGGAGGTGCTTAAGAAAAGACGCAAGACGGAAGGGGGATTCCCCTGTTTTCTCTCAAACAATGACCCTTTATCGTGGCGCGAGCGCAGCACTCGGGAGCATGACCAAGTGCGCGATTCTCTATACGTATTTAGATCTTGAACCTTATCCCTGGTCAAACATGATCTGTACATGTGCTATGGAGTCAAACCAGATATTAGAGACATCTTATAGGCTGGCTTGTCCAGTGCTAACTATACTTCGAAGCATCAATGGCAACCTTACCCTTCGATCCTCTTTCCTATACCTTACACATATCCTCTCTTGTCATCTACTGGCAAGAACTTCATGACTAGAACGAGCAGCATCAAGCACGCAAGTCGACCCAATTTCAACAGAGGGAGGTTGGCTCGTGTGAGATTGGCCCTTTGGAGACCTGCCTCAGAGAAGCTTGCCCGTGTGAGGTTGCTCCCTTGAAGCCTCGCCCCTTCAAGGTTTGCCCTTTCGAAGATTGCCTCGAAGAGATTCGCCTCTTGGAGGATTGCCCCTGCGAGGTTCGCTCGAAAGAATTCTGCCCCGTCAAGATTTGCCTTAGTAAAGTCCGCTCCCGTGAGGTGCGCCATAGTGAAATCTGCCTCAAAGAGATCCGCTTCTTGAAAATCTCCCCCTAAGCGGTGTGCTACAGCTAAATTCACCTCTCGGAGGACTGCTCCCTGGAGATCTGCTCCTTTGAAGTTTACCCTCGTGAGATCCACCCCCTTGAAATTCACCCTATTAAGGTCTGCCTCGTTGAGGTCTGCTTCACTCAGATCAGGAACTATCCTCGGATGCTCCTCCCGCCACCTGTTCCATCGATCAACGCCGTACCTGAATATCTCTAGATGCTCCAGGTTTGTACATAGACGAGGGTCATGAAATCGGAGCGCTTTTCGTCACTTGCAAACGCTGGTTAGCATGTATAGCGCTACGCTCTTAATCGAGAAACCTTATCAATCAAGTGATTGCGGGAACGGGCAGGATAACCGTGAGTGTGGGAAATACCCGCTGAAAAGTGGTATCCTACAAACACCGGAGGTGCCCCAATGAACCTGGAAACGAGCTTTAATGCAGCCCAGCTTGTCATGCTCTTTGGTGCGCTTCAAGGCGTACTGCTGAGCCTGGCAAGCTTCTTTTGGAAGAAAGATAACCGGGCTGCCAATAGCACATTTGCGGGTATCATGATGCTGTTGGTGTTAATGATGCTTGCTTCGGCGAGGGGACTGTCCGGCATGTCGCCAGAAGCGGCTCCTTACGGAGTCTTGCACCTTTGGGGGGCGCTGGCTCTGTCACTCGGCCCGTTAATCTATTTCCACGTACGGACCTCCGTTGATGCACGTTACCTGTTCAAGGGGAGCCGACTGTTGCATTTCGTCCCCGCCCTGATCCATCTCTCCTTGCTCGTGCCGCTGCTGTTTGCCGACCCTGAATTACGGGCTGCCTATGTGGAGAGCTACCTCGAACGCGAACTCTACCAGAGCCTCATTCCCGGAGTGCGGATCGGTTTTATCGTCACGAGCCTCTACGTCCTCGTCTCGTTTTTCTGGATCCGTCGCTTTGAAACGCATGTGACCCAGGTGGCCTCCTTCGGCGACGAGCCACGCGTCCGGTGGCTTAAGTGGTTCACGGGCCTTCTGGTCTTGCTTCTCTTCCTGGTGGGCTTGTTCACGCTACGCGAACCCTACCAGCTGCTGGCGGCTGGTGCGGTGACGGTCTTTATGAGCACCATTACCTTCATTGCACTCGTGCGGCCCCAGGTGTTTCACGGGATTCCTACGGTCTTGAAACTATCAAGTGAAGCGAAGGAAGAAGAAAAGTATGGGGCCTCTCAACTGGACGAAGCGCAGAAGACAGTCTACCTTGATACGCTCCGCCACCACTTCGAACAGGAGAAGCCCTACTTGCAGCAGGAACTGACTCTCCGCGAGGTCGCCGAACAGATTAACATCCCGTATCGGTATGTTTCGCAGGTGGTCAATGAGAAGTTGGACCGTCATTTCATGGACTTCGTCAACGGCTATCGGATCGAAGCCGCCAAGACGATGCTCCTCGACCCGGCATGGACCCATCTAAGCATCGACGGGATCGCTGCTGAAGCAGGATTCAAGTCTAGATCTGCCTTCTATACCGCCTTCAAAAAGGCAACAGGAAGCACACCGGGGGTCTTTCGCAAGACCCGCCCGTCCACCTGAATCGGGTATTTTTAGGCTTTTCGGTTGGTTCTCTATCCAGATTCTTGTTTCCGGACATCCGCATACATCCGCCTGGACATCATGGCGGGTTCTTCGACCTATCCTTTCAGCGGTTGCCCCGTAAGGCCCCCATCGCCTGTGACCGCCCTGGTCCTGCGAGATAGCCTGCCGGACGGCGCATCCGCTAGCCCGGCAGACTCCTGAACTCATAGACCATCAACGATCATGACTACGACCATTGTACATAGCACCATCCGCTTCTCAAGTGTTCTCACCCTTTTGTTCTTGCTGCTGGCTTCCCCGCTGTATGCCCAGACCGCAGCGCCGAACGAGGAAGCCCGCGAGCACATTCGCGCTCAGATCGAGGCATCCCTGGAACGCTTGCAACTGATCGAGGAGCAGCGCGAAACCGTCCGGCCAATCGTGGAGGAGGGCTTTGCGCAGCGGCTTGCTGTGCTTGAGAAGTATGGCATTGACCTGGAAAATCAAGATGCCATCGAACGCCTGGGTTTCCGCACGAAGCGGAAGCTGGGCAAAGACATGGCCAAGGTGCGCAAGGACACAGAGAAGCAGCTTCAAGCTGTCCTGACGGCTGACCAGATGAACCTCTGGAAGGAGATGGAAGAGGAACGCCGTGCGCGTATGCGCGAGCAGGCCAACAACAGAGGGTGAAGCCGTAATACCAAACCCGGTTGATGTATGGGCGTGCGGAAGTATGGGGTGGGGGAGGAAAATCCTTCCCCCATACCCCCCACAATCTTAAACAACGACTAAGCTACCGGATTTGGGATAACCAACCGATTCTCGCAAGCCATTAGGGTTCCTGCTACTCTACAATTATAAAACCACATTAAAACCATAAAATGCGCTCTTCTCTGTTCATACCCATACGACACTACGTGCCGCTCGGCTTTGTCCTGGCAATGCTCCTGGGGGGCTGTTCGTTTGCGCCGCGCATGCAGCAGCCACAGGCCGAAGCCCAACTCCCCGCGCATTTTGACGCCACCGAGCGGGATACGCTGCGTCCGATGGGACGCTGGTGGACGGCCTACAACGATCCGGTGCTGAACCGCCTAGTTGATACCACCCTGGCGCGCAATCTCGACATGCGGGTGGCCGCCGCGCGGGTCGTCGAGGTGCAGAATCAATACCGCATTGCCCGCGCCCCGCTGCTTCCCAGCGTCAGCGTCGGAGCCGATGTCTCCCGTACTAGCAGCCCCTCCAACGTGGGCGTGACATCGAACGTGCCGGGGGTGCCGGATCGCTTCGACAATGAAACCTACACCGTCTCGGGCACGCTGGCGTTTGAACGCGATCTATGGGGCCGTGTGCGGAGCCAGAAGAACGCCGCCTTGAGCGAGTTCTTTGCCACCCAGGAGGATTACCGGTCCATCCAGATCGGCGTCCTCGCCGAAACCATCACGACCTACTTCGAGATCCTCGATGTCGAAGAGCAACTCCGGCTGACGCGGGACAACGTCAGCCTGCTCCAAGAGCGCGTCGAACTGACGGAGGATCGCTACGCCCGGGGGCTCGTCACTTCGTTCGAGTTGTACACCATCCGGCAGGAATTCGAGAGCACCCGGACCAACGTCCCTCTGCTCGAAGCCAGCCTCGCTGATGCGCAGGGACGCCTCGCCGTGGTGCTGGGCATGTACCCGGCCGAAGTGGCCGCCTTTCTCGATGAAGAGCGCACCCCGGACCTCGTGCTGACGCCCATCCCTGCGGGACTGCCCTCGGACCTCTTGCGGGAGCGCCCGGATGTAGCGGCGTCGATGCAGCGGCTCGAAGCGGCCCGGCAGAACATCGGAGCCGCGAAGGCCAGCCTTTTTCCAACGTTCTCTCTGACGGCCACGGGCGGGCTGCAGAGTGGGGAGTTGACCGCGCTGGTCAACACGAGCCAATACTTCACGAGCCTGGTCTCCTCCCTGACCGCGCCGCTATTCCAGGGCGGGGCCTTGCGCGCCAACGTGCGCGTCAGCGAGGCCCGGTATGAACAGGCGGCAGCAACCTACGAAAAGACGCTCCGCACGGCCTTCAAAGAAGTGGTGGTGACGCTGACCACCTATGAAAAGCAGCGCGAGCGCTACACGTTTCTGCAAGACGAACTCGCCTATGCCGAAGCTTCGGCGCAGGCGCAAGAAGAACGCTACCGTAGCGGTGTAGGCGACTACCTCGCTTTCATCGACGCCCGCCGCAACCTGATCCGGGTGCAAACCTCCCTCGCCGGTGCCGAGCGCTCTCTCGCCGACGCCCGCTTGGCCGTGCACCGCGCCCTGGGTGGTGCGTGGATCGATGCCCCGGAGGTTTGACGTGTTTTCAAGACAAATACCTCATTTAACCACTATAGAGTCATGTTTAAGAAGCTGAAATCCATACTGATCGTCGTTGGTATCATCATGGGCGGCTTTGCAATTACCGGAATGCTCGTCGCGCTGAGTCCCGATCCGCCTCGGGAGGCACCCAGCGTCCAGGACCCGCTCGTGCAAGTCACCACCATCACCGCCCAAGCCGGTCAATTGCGGGTGACGGGGACCGGGACGGCACAGCCCACGCGAGAGATTAACCTATCCGCAGAAGTCGCCGGACGACTGGTGTCCGTCTCGCCTGCGCTGGTCACCGGAGGAGCGTTTCGGGCTGGGGATGTACTTGCCACTGTGGACCCCACCGACTATGAAAACGCTGTCGCCATCGCCGAGGCCCAGGTGACGCAGCGCCAGTTCGAGGTGTTGCAGGCACAAGAAGAGGTGCAGATCGCCCAGGCGGAATGGGACCGTCTCCGCGCTCGAACCGGCACGACGGACGCCCCGGACTCGACCGCGCTGGGACGGCTCGTCTTCCGCGAGCCGCAACTCCAAATGGCCGAAGCCGCCCTGCGCAGTGCCGAGGCTCAACTGGAAGATGCCCGCACTCGCCTTGGCCGGACGCAAATCAAGGCCCCGTTCAGCGGGCAGATTCGCACCAAGCTCGTCGATCTCGGCCAGTATGTCGGTCCCGGTCAGGCGATTGCCACCGTGTATGCAACGGATGAGGTCGAGGTCGTCGTCCCGCTCAGCAGCCGCCAGGCCGATCTTATCGACAGGCTGTGGACATTAGATCGAGAGAAGCTTCCGGTTACCCTCACCAGGCTCACGGACGGGTCTGTCTGGGATGGCTACGTGCATCGTATGGAGGGTGCCATTGACCCAGCGACGCGGCAGGTAAATGTCGTCGTGCGGGTGCCGGGTCCGTATGTGGCTACCGCAGACCGCGCGCCGCTGCTTGTGGGCACGTTCACCGAAGTCACCATTCCCGGGCAAACGCTCGATCGCTACTTCGACGTGCCGCGCTCGACGTTGCGTGAGGGCTCCCAGGTCTGGATCGTCGAAGGCGACCAGTTGGCGATGCGCCCCGTGACCGTGGTGCAGGAAATCGACGACCGGGTGATGCTGATCGCGCCGGATCTCCCCGACACCGTCGCGCTGGGCCTGGGCAACCTCTCCGTAGTAACCGACGGCATGACCATCCGAACGACCCAACGGTAGGGCTTCCCGGCCATCTTTTTTTGAAGAGCGCACAAGAGATCTACTCCCCATATAGATGAATTGGCTTGGTAAGCCACAACCGCGACCATAGATCATGAAACGAGCGATCGGCTGGATGGCCCGCAATCGGGTAGCCGCCAACTTACTGATGCTAACCATTCTCTGCATCGGCCTCATCAGCGTCACACGCGTCAAGCAACAAACCTTTCCGGAAACCTCCCTCGACGCCATTCAGGTGCGCGTCGAATACCTCGGGGCGACACCGGCCGAGATCGACGAGTCGATTGTGCAGCGCATTGAGGAGCAGATCGAGGCCGTCGAAGGGATTCGGCGGATCACGTCGGTTGCTTCCGAAAACGTGGGCATCGTGACAGCAGAATTGCATCGCGGCACCGACGTCGCGCGGACGCTGGATGCCATCAAAGCGGAGGTAGACCGCATCGACACCTTCCCGGCGGAGGCGGAAAAGCCCGAAGTGCGTGAACTGACGGCGCTTAGCAATGCGATGCAGATCGCGCTCTATGGCGATGCTCCCGAGCGGACGCTCAAGGAACTGGCCGAGAACATCAAAGACGACCTGACGACGACCGACGAGATCTCCTTCGTCCAGATCAAAGGGGTTCGCCCCTACGAGGTGTCGATCGAAGTGAGCGAGGCCACTTTGCGTGCCTATGATCTAACCCTGCTCGATGTGGCCAACACCGTGCGGCGAGCCAGCCTCGACCTGCCGGGCGGACGCGTGGAGACAGGCAGTGAGGAGATTTTAATCCGCACCAAAGGCCAGAACTACACCCGGCAGGATTTCGAGGAAATCATTCTCCTCAGTCGCCCCGACGGCACACAGATCCGCCTGCGCGATGTCGCAACGGTCCGGGATACGTTCCAGGATGTCGACCTTGTCACGCGCTTTAACGGGAAAGACGCTGTCTTCATCCAGGTCCATCGCACCGGCGAGGAGCGCACGCTGGACATCACGGATCGGGTGTATGCCTACCTGGAGAACGACCTCGCTCCGAGCTTGCCCGCAGGCTTGGCCTACGGCATCTGGCAGGATGAGTCGAAGGTCCTCCGGAGCCGCCTTGACCTGATGGTACGCAACGGCTTGCAGGGACTCCTTTTAGTCGTCATTGCGCTGATGCTATTTCTCAACACGCGTCTGGCCTTCTGGACGTCGTTCGGCATTTTCCTCTCCTTCATGGGCACCTTTGCCCTGATGATGTGGCTCGACGTGTCCGTGAACATGATCTCGCTCTTCGGCTTCGTCCTCGCCATCGGGATCGTGGTCGACGACGCAATTGTGGTAGGCGAAAACATCATCTCCGAGCGCGAGCGGGGCGCGTCTCCGCTTGCAGCGTCTATCAAGGGGGCTGCCCGCGTTTGCGGCCCGGTGACCTTTGCCGTGTTGACAACGATGACAGCCTTCACGCCCCTCTTGTTCTTGCCCGGCACCATCGGCAAGCTCCTGGGCGACATCCCGACCATCGTGATCGTGGTGTTGGTCATCTCCCTCATCGAAGTGCTTTTTATCTTACCCCACCACCTGGCCCATGAGGCGCGACCACGCCGCAACGCCGTCACGCGGGGGATCGATCAGGTGCAACGGGCCGTCACGCGAGGGCTTAATCGATTCATCGACGGCCCGCTCGAACGCAGCGTGCGGTTCAGTGTGCGGCGCTACGGGATCGTAATCGCCTCGGCGATCGCCTTGCTGGTTATCAGCTTAGGATTTGTCTGGGGGGGCTACATCAAGTTCAGCTTCTTCCCGCAGATTGAAGGCGACGCGGTCAGAGCGCGCCTCGAACTCCAGCCCGGCACGCCGATCACCCAGACGCAGGCCGTGACGGCAATGATCGAGGCGGCGGGGCACGAAGCAGCCGACGCGTTGCAGCAGGACCTAGGCGAAGCGCATCCTCCTCTGATCAAGAACATCTTCGTCAGCATCGGCGAGCAACCCTCGCGGCAGGGCGGCATTGGATCTGCGGGAATCTACCAGTCGCACCTTGCGGAAGTCAGCATCGAATTGGTCGAATCGGAAGAGCGGCGTCTATCGTCACGGGTCTTTGAACAGGCATGGCGGGAGCGTCTGGGCGAGGTCGCCGGGGCCAGGTCTCTGACGATAGCCTCGGATGCCGTCCAGTTTGGTGCGCCCATCCACGTTGAACTCTCGGCCGACGACCCGGAGCTATTGCGGGCGGGCGTCGATGCCTTGAAGGCCGATCTGCTTACGTTCTCTGGCGTGTTCGATGTGTTGGATGACCAGGAGGCGGGCAAACAGGAATTGCAGTTCGACCTGCTGCCGCAGGCACGTACGCTAGGCCTGACACTGGATGACCTTGCACGGCAGGTTCGGGCGGCCTACTTCGGCGAGGAAGCTGTGCGCATTCAGCGTGGCCGGGATGAGGTGCGCGTGTACGTGCGCCTCCCCGAAGACGAGCGCGATGCCCTGGGCGACCTCAACCAGTACCGCATCCGCACGCCCCAGGGCGGGGCCGTGCCGCTCTATGAGGTGGCCACCATCCGCACCGGCACCGCGCCGACGTCCATCAACCGTCGCGGTTCACGCCGTGTGATCGCCGTCACCGCAGATGTCGACGATGCTATCGTCACAAGTAATCAGGTGACCACCCAGCTTAAGGCCGAAGTCATCCCCCGGCTCCAGGCCGAATTTCCGGGTCTGACGGTCAGCTTTGAAGGTGAACAGCGCGACCAAGCTGAAACATGGGCAGCCCTGCTCGTTTTCGTCCCGCTGGCGTTGTTCGTCATCTATGCCCTGCTGGCGATTCCGTTCGGTTCGTACGTCCAGCCGCTCATCATCATGGCTGCCATCCCGTTCGGGTTAATTGGGGCCTTGATCGGGCATCTGCTATTCGGATTGCAGCTCGGAATACAGAGCATCTTTGGCCTGATCGGGCTCAGCGGGGTCGTCGTCAACGACTCGCTGGTGCTGATCGACTTCGTCAACGAGCAGCGCAAGAAGGGTCTGCCGATGGGCGAGGCCATCATAACAGGTGCCAAGCTCCGGTTCCGCCCGATCCTACTGACCACGCTGACGACGTTCCTGGGCATCTTACCGCTCATCCTGGAGCGGAGTGTGCAGGCGCAGTTTCTGATTCCGATGGCCGTGAGTCTTGGCTTCGGCATCCTGTTCGCCACCGGCCTCATCCTGCTGCTGGTGCCTGCCCTGGCTAAGTTTCAGCACGACGCCCTCGTTTTCTTCCGCAGCGAAAGAGCCTATGCCGTCGAACCCGAAGCCAGAGACGGCATGGCCACCGGGCAGGCGGTTCCCGCCATTGCGTCGGGGGCTCAGTGAAAGGGCACAACTCCCCTACGCGGCTCATGGAGCGGAAGAGATCGCGCGCAGACTGGTCGAGTTTATAGACACGAAACGGACGTGTCTATAAACTCGACCTCAAGGTTTTTCCGCTGTAGCCTTGAGATTCCGCAAGAGCCTATCGAAAGCCCTTTGGTACTCTCCCTCATCCTGCCACTGGGAGAAGTCTCCGATGTGGCGGCTTCGGCGTAGGGTGCGGATCATTTCATCATGGGATACAGAGCATATTACGATGTCCTGGCACTACGGTGATACCAAACTAGCCCATCTTTAAGTTGAGTACGTGGAGGAGTCTTCCTATATACTTCGGGTTTGCCACCAGTTTGTTTATCTATCTCCTCGGAGGTGGAGTCCTCTATGGAGGGGGCGTTGGGGGATTGGTGTAGGGGGGAGGCGGGGAGATGTAGGAGGGTTATCGTTTTACCCGTTGGCGTATGGAGAGGGCTAGGAGGCCCAGGAAGAGGGGGCTGAATATGGTTTGAAAGGTTTGGATGAAGAGACCGGCATCTCCTACCTTCGATCCTTCGGGAAACTGAGGCCTCATCAGAAAGGCAGTTTGTAGGCTATGGAGTGTGGCCTCCACTGGAGACAGCTCGACGAGCATGTAGGCCACGGCACAGAGAGCCAGGAGGGCCAGAAAAGATAACAGGGGTGGCCCAATCCGCTCTCCGTATCCCCCCAAGACCTTGTAGAGCTGGAGCAGCCACTGGCGGCCTTGGGGACATTCAGGGTTCAGGCGCTGCATCTCCTTTTCACGATAGTGGAAATCGCCGCCCTGACTGAAATCCTTGCGAGTCTCGTAGTTCTGTTTAAGCTCCCTGTAGAGTCCTTCGAGCTTACCCCACGGCACTTCCTTAGCCCACTGGGCCTCCTGATCGGGACGGAATGGCCACGGTACAGCGGCTTTCCTTGTTTCTAGTGCACCTGTATAGTCCAGTTCGTCAAAGAGGTACACCCCCGCTTGCTTCCGAGGCCAGCGTACGGAGGTAAACCTGATCTCCCGCACGTCAGTATCCAGCAGGCGGATCTCGCGGAGGTCTGCATTCCGAAAAGTGAGTACATCGAGCGGATTGAGTTCCACTTGACGGAAATCTATCATGGTGCCTGTGAAGATGGGCTCATCGCTTGAGTCTTGGCGTTCGTCGGATGCAGGGCCGCTGAACAAGGTTTCTCCATAGAATCCCGCCCACCTGAAGTCGGCTTCTTGGCAGAATCGGGCTTGGCGGAAGCTGGCTCCTGCTTTGAATATGGCCGTATTAAAGTCACCTTTTTCGTTGAACGTTGCCTCGATGAAATAGGCCCTGTTGCCGAACCTAGCCCTGCTGAAGGAAACCTGTTTGCCAAAGTTAGCTGCGCGGAAGCTGCCCCCTTTGTTGAACGTGGCCTTGTTGAAATAGACCTCTTGGCTGAATGTGGTGTTGCGGAAGGTGGCCTCGCCGCTGAACGTAGCACTGCGGAAGGTGGCCTCACCGCTGAAGGTGGCCCTACGGAAGTAGACCTCGGCGTTGAACGTGGCGCTGCTGAAAGAGACCACACCGCTAAACGTGGAGAAACTGAAGTAGGCCACACTCCTGAATGTAGCGCTGTGGAAGGAAGCTTCGCCGCTGAACGTAGCGCTGCGGAAGGAAGCTTCGCCGCTGAACGTGGCGCTGCGAAAGTCGGCTAGGCCGCTGAAACTGATGCTTTTGAAGTTGGCCTGTTCACTGAACGTGGCGCTGTGGAAGTCGGCCTTTTCGCTGAAGGTGACCTGGAAGAAAGAGGCCTCGCCGATGAAGGTGGCCCTGCGGAAGGAGACATCTGTTTCGAACTCCACGTCGTCAAAAACTGTATTGCCTATAAACACCACATAGCGGTAGTTATGCCCCCTCTTCTCCCGGTGCCGCTGGAGCACTGCATCGAAGTCAGCCTGGTCCTTCGCCAAATTTGGGCTATGCAGCACGCAGTAGCCGTCCTCGTCTACGTCGTCTTCCTCCAAACCGCACACGTTGAAGTGTTTACACTGAGCCATGATCTCTCGGGTCTACTCTCTTCTTTAGACACGAAAAACGTTGGTTTATTATCAAAGAAGGATTTTGGCATCGGAATCTCAAATAATCCCCTGACTGTCATCGACAAGATGCCCAGCATTAGGCTAGATCGCCTTATAAATCGTGTTTCCTTTCTGGCTAGTTTTCGTTTTTACTAGGTTCTGCCGTTTCAGCGCCTCAAGCACGCTACGAATCTTTTTTGTGGACAGGTCACTTAATTGAGAGAAGCCGAGTTGTTTGGAACCCCATCGTTGAATCCGAAGCGGAGAGAAGTACCACGTCGAGTACTCTCGAAGAAACTGGACGATCAACTCGTTTGCGTCACTCACGGAATGGTGCTTCGGCTCTACTGGTGTTTTCGGGGCCTTTGCCAATCTTTTAACGACATCCAACACCCCTTCGGCTACCTCTAACCATGCTTCATCTTCATTAGGCCACGTCGATATAGCTTTGTTGTCTCGTGGCAGTGATTGAAGGGACTTCAACCGCGACTCAAGCCAAAGGCAGGGCGCAAGGATAATTGGAATCACGACTGATTCCCCGCTTTTGTGTTTCTCAAGCGCCCTAATGGTCTCCGTGTCGTAGCAATAGTCGGATGCTAGGAAATTTGAGCTTACGAGAAGAAGAATGACGTCTGCCTTCTCAAGATTCAGATTGATATCTTCTTCCCATTCGCGACCCGCAGATATTCGACGGTCATGCCACCCTTCGATGGATCCGTTTTTCTGCAGGATGGATAGATGAGCCTCTAGTTTCTCTCTATAAGACTCATCCTTATGGGAATAACTGTAGAAGAGCTTTGCAGACATAGACAGCAGTCCTCCGCTTCCTGGGCTGTGATCGCTAGCTTAACTATTGATTATCGAGACGCGGTCTGGATTACACACAAAACCGCCGGGGCTATCCTCTTGCAGTTCATCTTCAAGCAGCAGAGCCCTCCTCTCTCTACTAGACACATTTTCTACTGAGATATAACCTCCCAAGTAGAATTTTTTCGAGACCCTGCCCAGAAGAGGCCGCCCGACGGCAGCGGGCTTGGGGTGCTGTCCCAGCTAGAAATAAGGCGTCTTGCCCGTCTTGGTGATCCGCACTTCCTCGACTTCGATCATCTCCTTGGCTTCGTACTGTCTCAGGTACTCGGCTGTGCGCTGGGGGCTATGGCCGGGGGCTTCTGCTTTTTCTATCAGCTCGTCGAAGGTGAACTGATGGGGCATCGCTTCAAAGAGTTCGACGGCCT
>WUAR02513309.1:0-13530 GCA_015164055.2 Chrysaora achlyos
GGTGTGTTTTGTCAAGATACATCATCACAATCAGGAACTGAGTCATTGGGATCCCCATGCACTGTTAATAGCCCTGCAATGAATATTAAGTGCTTTTATGGTGCCTCTGGATTGAAGCTTCATGAATTAAGGAAACCCAGAGAAGTTATCAGGAGCAGGTTGTCTGATAACTCTAAGAAAATATCTGTCAAAAATATGAGAAATGGTAAAATTTCAAGCAGGAAACATCAGAGAATACAGAAACAAAAGCAAGGGTCAAAAATTAAAAAAGCATCTACAGTTTCTGTTGAGAAAGTGGAATATAAGGTTGTTAGTGGAAGTAACGATGTTAAAAGGATGAAAATTGACAGCTCTGTGAATGAAAATTCTAATCTGGAAACGGCAATGGATACGACAACAGAGCCTGGTGTCCATGCATGCTTTCCTATTCCTGGGAGCAGGAAAAATGGTGCTAGTAAACATGCCTTGGGAACTAGCAGCCCTCTGTTTGAATCTAGTGTAGAATCAGAAAATTCAAATTTAAGATGCAATGTTAGTGTGCTAGTGGATCGAATTTGTAGAAAATATGAAGGGTTGAACAATGAACGAATTCCAATAGATATACAAAATCAATCATCAGATGAATCTAGCACCTGCTCTTCTACTCCTGAGGGATGTTTTCCGAATGAAGAAACTAAATTGATATGTGATGAAAACTCATGCTCTTTGGCTGATGAGAATATTGATAACAACCTTAAATCATGTTTTGGTGACGCCACTCATCAATCTTCAGCAGAGAAAGAAGACACAGAACTAGATCGTTCAGACTCTGAAGATGATGTGGATTTGTCTCTTTGCTCTTTTATTGATGCATCAAATAGTGTTTCTGGAGGTTTAACTTCAAGTTCTCAAACAGAAGGGGCCAGTCCAAGTGACAAAAATGCTACAGAATTGGTTCAGGCTTTACCTCATGCAAACAAAATGTTGAAAGATGAACAAATTATTGATTTCTCATCTTCTTGTGATTATTCTTTGAATGAACATAGCAATGAAGTTGTATCACAAAGTGCAAGCGATAATCCTATGAATAGGTCATTAACAAATTCCCAAAGCGAGATAGGGGGCAATAATCCTTTGTCTGTTGCTAAGAATGGCTGTGATGCCTCCTACAATATTGAGGAAAAGAAGGTTGAGAATGCAAAACAATTTGATGAAACAGAAGTCAATTCTTGTGCTACAGAAAACCAAGCTGATCAAAATAAACTAAAGCAAACCAATGACAGGACAACATTATTAGGGTATTTTCAAAGAAAGTCAGAGCCCAATAAACAGAAAAACGTTGGTGTTAACATCAGTAAATATATCAAGAAAAATGATGATGAGACTGTGCAAGTTGGTAGCGTTAAGAGTGAGGAAAAGCACTTTTATCAAATGCCTTTGTGCAAGACTCAATCATCAGCAATTGAAATGACTATTGAAGATTTTGCAAGCTCCAGCAGGTAGAATAAATCACTTATGCTTTGAGGATTTGTGCTTTATGTGGTCTTATGAAATCTAAGCTATCTACTGAAATAGAGGCAGGATGAACAGAAGGGAATTGTGGTGGTATGGGGGCAATTGCTCCCCTCTTATTTCTATTCTATCAGAAATTGTTTTACTTTTTTAGAATAGCAGCTATTTATGAAGAATGACCATTTTTGTAAAATATGCATTTTTTTAGGATTTCTTTTTTATTTCTTTCAATTTTTTCAAGGCCAACATCTCCTAAAACTGAATACTGTGCAAAGGCTGTATTGTCAGTGAATGGCAAACAGCAAAAGAAAAAATTTTGCAGAAGCCCAAAGACTGCCAGCAAAAAAATGGAACAGCTTTACATTGTAAGTTGCAATATAATATCATTTAAAGAACATTAAAGTATATGGGCTCAATTAGTTTATGGACTGAAATGGTTAACCCATGTATACATGCAGCTTCCCCTTCTCTAAAGCAGCCAAAATTTATCTTTAGGATGTTGGACAAAGAGACTTTGGGCATACAGCCTGCCCCACTTGCGGAATGGTCTACACCAAGACACTAGAAGAAGATTCTTTACAGCATGCCAAGTATCATCAAAAATTGATGCAAAAGCTAAAATTCAAGGTAATTTCTGCTATTTTTCTTTGTTTACTCTTATGTTTTCACAATATAAGCAAGAATTTTTTCAATTAATGCAGGTTGTGACAGCTATTTAACAGTTGTGATCTTGAATTACTGCAGTTGGTGCTTTTTATATTTATAACATCCTACAACAGAAGCTTCATCATACCCTAAATCTACCAGAGGATATTACTCAGTTGTTTGGGTTGCTGTTTATGAAAAATTCAGATATTTCATGATAAGCCCCTTCTATCTTACCATTGAATCGTTACTTTTCTTGCTAACCTTATTATTTTTAAATTTCTTCACATGCAAAGGGCTGGAAAACTGAAAGAGTTTTGCAAGAATTTCATGATGGAAGAATTATTCAAGTTAATCCAGAGGACAATAACTTACATCAAAAAAAGGTAAATTTTCCAGTTTTTCGACATTGTCTTTATAGAGCTTTTAAAATCTAAATTTTGAATTTCCTTTTTGACTCAATCAATTTCCAGACAATTTCCACTTTTTGTTTCTTGCGATTGATTTGTGAGAAATGCAAAATAAAAGACAGCCATGTTACATATAAAGCTGTAACCTAAAGACAAGTCAAGATCGAAACGTTGTATAATTCATCACTTTCAAATACATTTTCTTAACTTTAAATTATTATCGGATTTATTCGTATTAGCAAAATACAACACGTACAACAAGTTTTATTTTTATGTTAAAAGTAATGTTCTGAATTTTCATGTTTTTGATTACTGGTTTTTTAAATCAATAATTTGATGAGATCCTGTGTGAGAAAGGAAAATGCTAATAAGGCTTCCCATCCATAGCCCTATTTGGGTTCTTGGTAAAAGAGTTTGCTGCAAAACATTTGTTTTAGGAATGACGTTGCAGCAACTACGAAAATCAAGACGCGGGAAAGCAGCAACTAGTGCCCAATCCTATTCTGCGTTGTGCCGTGACGTCTTTCCCCTTTATGCTCTGTATTTAATCAACTGCAACTTGTTTTCCTATTTAAAATGTTGGTTTATGTTTGAGGTTTCTGAGCTGCGGGAAATCGTCGACAGAGAGCTCGGTTTTTCCTATCCAACAACAGTGTACACTGAGCAAGAGAAGGTATAAAAATATGTAATTCATTCACCAATTTGTTTGTTGTTTGGAATAGCTAATCAACGTGCAGCATTTTTGATCATATGATAAAACCCATGTAGCTTGATTGGCTGATGTCAAAATGTTGGGCTGAGCAGAGGGTTTGATTCTGCAAATTACTTTTTTTTGCATTTTATTATGAAAGTAATACTTGGTTATATGCAATAGCTAAACTCTGCTACCCTCTTTTGGTTTAAAAACTTAGTTTCTTTGTATTTTTTAATTTTTGCCACCCTACTTTCAGGTCTTTCTCTTCATATCAAATAAAAAAATAGTTGGTTGCGCCATTACTGTGCCAATTGATAAGGTAAGCGTTTATTGTTTTCGTTTTGGAGCATTTATAAACTCATGGGACAAAGGCCCTGGGTAAAACTGGAAAGGGATAACAGCTTGAATTTTTCTAACGGAAGAAGACACGCTATCAGCTGAGCTCAGTGTTCTGGTGTAAGTCATAGTTATAGCGTCCCATCAATTCAATACGCCACTTCAACTAACGTTTTGGAAATTTTTTTAGATATCTTTATAGATCTATGTTAATTTTTAGCTATATATAAATTTTCCCCCAGATTCGGATTCAGCACCCCAAATTTTGACTAGATGCAAACTTTTATACTTCTAGTCTTCTTGATTTTTATTTTTATTTTATCGCGATCATAATTTGCCAATTTATAAGGGACTTAACCATGACTGGGGTGTTAAGTTTCACACCCAACAATTTTTGCGGTCTTTATCAATATAACATAAAGAATATGAGGTTTAGGAATATGAAAATATGTATTCACGGCAAAGTTTTGGTGCTGAATCCGAAGCTGAGGTTAAAAATAATATTTGGCGAAATTCTCAAGTATTTCCAAAACGGTTTCAATAGCTATAACTACGACTGGCGTCAAGCCACGCCAAAGTGGGTCTAGCCAAATACTGGGTGCTTCAGACTGCTGCTGCAATGGATTTAGATTTTTGGGGTTGTTAAATCTTAATTTCCCCGGTCGAATCAGCCTGATTGGTCTAGCTTGCCCGCCTCATATAAGCCTAGGGGTGGCCAGGGTGTGCGATCGTCCCCCACCCCTAAAGTTGGGAAAAACAATGAAATGATCTTTTTCAACTTCATTAAACAGAAGCTTCGCCCTCCTGATATTTAATTAAGTGTTCGCCACTAATAAACAGCCCCTTATCAGCGTGTATATCTAAATTTTTTGCTATTTCTATAAATCTTTGATTGTTATTGTAGGCATATCCAGTGATACCAACTAACAACATCTCAACTCCTGAAAAGAAGCAAGGTCTTCCAACGCTGTCGTGGTGCTGCAGGTACACCTTCATCTTTCCGTTTGGAATACTCTTTTGGTGTTCTATAAGAATGATTACCAACGTCTGTTTGTCATTTTGACGGTAGAAACAATTGTCTGCTCGCTGGAGCTACTGACCTGACCTGACCTGATTTGACCTGACCTGACCTGAACTCTTCTGACCTGACCTGACTTCTCCCAGGCTGACCGTTCACCTTACCTGCACCCTACCCGACCTGACCTGACCTGACCTGACTTCTCCTAAGCTGACCTTTCACCTACCTGCACCTTACCTGGCCTGACATGAATTCTCCTGACCTGACCCGACTTTTCCTAGGCTGACCCTTCACCTTACCTGTTGGTGGCGTGACGTGACATGACCTGATCTGACCGGACCTAACTTTTCCTAAGCAACCCTTCACCTTACCTCAACTCACCTGAGCCAATTCTAACAAATTTGATTGTCAAAAAATGATTGTCGTTGCCCGTTATGAATGTAACGTGCCTTCAGTGTTTGAATGTAGGTGGAGTTGAGTTAATGTTATGAGGATAGATAAATAGATAAAAAGGTATATCAATAACGGTTTTTTGCAGTTCAAAACCAGTTGCTGCACTCTGTGGTATCAGTAGAATATGGGTACTGAAGCAAGCAAGAAGGCAAAACGTTGCATCACGCTTGATTGATGCTGTTAGGTAAGTTTAGCAGAACCTTTTGTATGGTAAGGCCTGCGTTCATTTGGCGCAGTTGGTCTGTGTTTTTCACAGTTAGATTATGAGTCCCAATTTGAGCAATCATAGTTTGCATTTTGTATATTGAGTTGCATAAAAATGGTAACTGCGAAAATTTGGCGAGGACGAACAATATCAACAAATGACCCAAATTTTTGATACCTCAATCCTAAATACAATTGTGAATCTTTGAACTTTGAAAATCAGTGGCAATTTTTAGTTTTGAGAATCCATCAAAGGATTGATGGTCATATATCAAATTTATAATAGGTGAATTTTCAAGCTATGATTATGCCTGGTTTGGGAGCCTTACTATTTCCATTTTAAAGTTCAGCAATCTAAATAATGATTATGCAAATTAGATCTCTATTTGGCGCCAAAATCTATTCGAGTCTATTTTTAGAATGATTTTGAAAAAAAATAATATTTAATAAAGCCTTTTAGCTTTTACATGATTTCTCATTTGTCAAGACCAAATAAGTATTACTTTCTAAATTAGAGTTAGAAAAACGGCAAGCGATTTTGCGGTATTTAGTTCATTTGACTGCCTTAAATTTCTACAAACAGCAAACAGAAGAGTCTGCATCAAGCCTACGAAATCTTAGGCTCGTGTAATAAATCCAAAATAGATGACCACTTTGTCTGTATACCCCTCTCTGTACCATTCCAAGGCATGAATAATTTTTTTCGACGTTTTAGGAATAATTTTATCTACGGTGTTGTAATTTCAAAAGCTAAACTGGCATTCAGTGACCCTACGCCAGATGGAAGACTGTTCGCTGAGAAATATTCAGAAACACAGAACATTTTAGTTTTTAGATAAATTTCATGAGCTATTTCTGCTCATAGACGGTTTTATATGTGTTTATACTGTTTTTGACAATTTAGTTATGGTTATCATGGATTTTAGCAAATATTTCTTGGAATTCAAAAGTTTACGTGTTTATTAGTGTTTATTTAATGGCAATAATATAGAGTAGGATGCATTTCGAATCGATAACCAAACTGAACTTAGGTCGAAAGGAACTGGCAAGGGTTTTTCCGTTTTGAAGATCAGATTTTTGATAACCTTACCCTTTCGATGTAGAATTTTGGATTTTTACCCAACCTAGGCGAATTTTGAAAGTTTACCAACCAATCTGAACATATTTTGAAATTATTTCACTTTCAGCTGCCGATAACTATCCCCGAAAGTCTGTTTCATTAGAAAACTTGCAATCTTCGTTTACGATAGACTAGTTTGATGTTTATTTATAAATATTATTTGTAACTGTACCCAAGTGCGGTTTTTGGCATTTTTTGGAAACAGAACCCCGAGTTTTAGATGGTAAACAATTCATGGCCATTAATGGTGACATTTCCTTTGATTTCAACTTCCCTCTTTTATTTTGAGGAGCTTCAACCCTAAAAATTAAAATAATAAAGAAAAATTGTATAAAAATTCCGTACCTCTGTTATCCTGTTTCTTGCAGTCGTTTCGTCACATATTTATTGTCAATTTTATTTCTTATTTTAATGTTGTAAATTTTGAGTGCATTATCTAGCGCTCACTGTTGTTAGATTTGCTAAAATTGTTATTAAATATTAGTTAATCTAGTTTAGATAAATTGAATCGTTGAAGAAAGATATATAAGAAAATTGGGAAATTTGGTTGTTTTGTTATTTTCGATTCATCTTGTTAATTTCAGCGCAACCTGTTTTGGCTCTGATGCGCAATGTAGTTGATTTGCAGAGCCTCATTTTCATATAGACGCGGGGGGGGGGGTAAGTCTAGTACTCGGTGTCTCTCATTGCTGTGCCTCTCATTGCTAGTACTACCCCCATAAATCTGGAAAACTTTTAAAGAAATGATACCCATAAATCCGGAAAATTTCATAATCTTGTACCCATAATTCCGGAAAGCTCGAGAAAAGTGCACCCATAAATCTGAAAGTTATATGTTTTACAAATAGAAATAAAGTAGTTACATTTTATAAGTAACCAAATCTGAGAGTTTCTCAAAAGTATACCCATAAATACGGAGATTCCTATAAAAGCAGACCCGGCTAAAGCATGTGCTGAATGCTCTATAAAGCCTGGTTTGCGAAATTTGCGACCTGCGATCCTTGCGTCTTGCGGAAACCGTTTTGTTGCAAGAAGGATTGCAGGCATTGATTGCAGGTCACAAATTTCAGCGATCCTTGTGTCACTGGCGATCCTTGCGTCTACAGTATATGGAAACCAGGCTCAAAGAACCATTCTCGTATATTCTAAGCAATGAACATTTTGAGAAGTTGCTGCAAATACGTTTAATTTTTACTGTGACAACTTCGAGGTCTCTATGATGTCAAGTATATTTCGCAGATCAGTTGGCCGCGAAACTGCGAAGGAGTACTTTCCACGCGAGCGAGACTGAGATGACTGTAAATGACAGTGAGGCTATGTGAAACGCTCTTTCAAAAAGATAGGCCATGAGAAGAATGGAGATATAATTCCTAACTTTTTCTCTCCTTTAAATAATAGTCATTGTTACGTTTCAAGAAGAAAATATATAAATATGGTGAGTATAAAGTCTTGCTGTTGATTTCAAATCTAGTTACATTATGATCCTTTCTCCAAATAAGAAACATGTTTTAGGCCGCATGAAAAATGTGGCATGATTTGATTTGATTGACAGATTGAGATCGAGTTGAGGAGGAAGAAATTACTGTCACAAGGTCGGCTTGTTCCTCGCCAACAAGTTAACATGTAAACTGATACCTACTTTTGATCCATTTTCGAGATTTTAATGCTGATTACATCAAAGCTATCAAAAAAATTTGATTTGATCAGCCACATGCCCACCACATACACATAGATTGTATGATACGATACATGGAGCGCTAGTACAGAAGTGCTCGACACTAATATGGTTAGGGCCTAAAATTCTAATCCTAACCTCAATCCATACCCAAAACCCTACCAAAAACCCTTTCCCTACCCACCAGTCTGGAAAGTTGGGCAAGTGCACACCCGAGATATTTTTCTCATATCAACACTGCACACATTCAATAAGGGCATGGCCCAAACTGGCGCCATTGTAAGGGCGTGGTCAGGAAATAATTAGCAAATCGTGCAATGCGCAGTGCGCAACACAGACTTACAAACTGGCTCCTGCGACCCCCTGCAACCCAAATAATTCAATATTATGAAGCGGCTTTTTTTCATCAACGTTTACTGTTTTAGTCCACCTGAACAATCCAGAAAAACCGAATGTAGGAAAAGTGGGAAACGTATGTGCACACTTGAAGTTGACAAAAATTTAAGTGCACACTTGCACACTTGAAATTTTCGCTGTGCACACCCGAGATCCCGTCGAAAAAGGCCATTCTTTCCAGTCTGGCCTACCCAGAACCCTACCAAAAACCCTGATCCTACCCCAAATGTTATATAGTGTGTTGCACTTCTGAACTAGCGCCATATATGGGACTCTTACCTTGCAATTAGATGTTTTTCCACCTCAAAAAGTAATTCGCTATAGCGGCAATAGATAAGTGTTTATCACCAACAACCCATAGCAGGATTTACGAGTGAACTTGCTCGTTTTGGTTGCTGAGATTCCTCCTATTTTCACCTTTTGTAGTGGCCAATTAAGTTCCCTTTATTTAATTGATCACATAGCTTTAAATGATGCTCAGTATTGGCATAAACCCTAGATGCAAGGGCTAAGACTCCAAGCCTCTGCAAAAGCTAAGTAAAAGTAAGAAGAGACATTGCCAGCTCTCTATATTACAAGGCAAGAGCAATCACGTGGTGTGGTTACATAAAGACAAAGGACTAGGTTCACACTGCTTAGATTAGCTCTAGGCTATTTAGTGGTCTATCTGGATCTAGTGCAAAAATCCGTGCCTTTTAGCAACTGCATGTGCCAGTCTACCAATCAATCAATATCAATTTTTTTCAGAAACCTCTACTTTTACATGGCCACGAGAGGTCTATCACCAAAATTCGATACAACAGGGAAGGAGACTTGCTCTTTTCCACAGCAAAAGATAACAAGCCAACTGTATGGTATTCACTCAATGGAGAAAGACTTGGCACATATGATGGACATAATGGAGCTGTCTGGACCAATGATATATCATGTATCTTTTCATTTTATTGATGTAATAATACTATTGGTCCTGTTGTTCTGGTACATACCCTTACCTTGATATCTTTGTATATTATACACTAGAGCAGTCCCAGGCCAGTCTGGAAAGTTGGGCAAGTGCACACCCGAGATATTTTTCTTATATCGACATTGCACACATCAATAAGGGCGTTGCCCAAACTGGCACCATTAAAAGGGCGTGGTCGGGAAACAATTGGCAAATCTTGCAATGCGCAACACAGACTGACAAACTGGCTCCTGTGGCCCCCTGCAACCCAAATAAATTCAATATTATTCAGCGGTTTTTTCATCAACCCTTGCACACTTGAAATTTTCGCTGTGCACACCCGAGATCTCATCGAAAAAGGCCATACTTTCCAGTCTGGGTCCCAGGGGACTAATTTATTACATTGACCTGGTGCACTCACCTCCCATATCTTGCTGGTTCCTCTTACATGCCCAAGACTACCGGTCACTTGCATGCTGTAGCTATCACTTGTATCATTTAATCTTTGCAAGGATGATCTGTTTTTGAGGATCAACTTCCATCAAAGAAAAGGAAGTAGTTAAATTGTTGTCAGCCAAGAGAGTGAGATTCCAGCAGTTGGAATCTTTGCTGATCTCACATTTTGTCAATGATTAGATGGACATATGTAAACTAGGCAGTAATTAGAAAAGTAAAGTAGCACTTTATGCTTGTGATGAGCAAGTGAGTTAGTTATTGATAAATGTGTTTTAGAGTTATTGGTAGCAGGTCTTGTTGTTTTAGGCACATGGCAGCACTTCATAACGCACCATAGTTTTACAAGATGAGTGATTCTTCACTCACCTGGTTAAAAACTTCTTGTAAATTCATACATCTCAGCTGTTCACTCAGTTATCAGTTATGCCAGTTTGATACCAAGTTACTTCATTAAGAAGGGTCAAATTAAGAAGGGTCAAAACAGTAAATTACATGTTGCGAAGAACAGGGCCGGAAAAAAAATATCTCAATTACAAACAAGATCCCATAGAACTAGTTTCCTTAGAAAGTGAAAGTGACATGAAAAACCATGAACTCTAACTTAAGCTATGTATTAAAAGCTGAAGGGAAACCTTCTTGTATCGTTAATTTTGATGTGCAAAAATCAATGGTTACATTACTTTCGTTATCCAAAGTTTTATTCATGTGAATTCAAAAATAACATGCCCCTCGTTTAATATGGTGCGTAATCTGTCAAGCACCTACAAAAAATAAACAACAAGGCTGGGGTAGGGTATATGTATTAATGTATGTTTGTATATAATATGTCTGTATGTGATTAAGAATATGTTTAGATCTTTGGTCTTTGTATTTCTTAACATTTTGCAAAGGGGACAATCTCCATTTTTTGACTGGTGCAGCAGATAACACTGCCATCATCTGGGATACAGAGACAGGCACAAAACTATCAGAAATAGTAACACAATCTGCTGTCAGAACATGCAATTTTACATTCAGTGCTAAAGACTTCATGCTGTCAACTGATGCAGCAATGGGCAAGATGTGTGAGATTCAAATATTCAACTTGAAGCAATGCTTGAGTGAGTAACTGTAAATCCAAAATTAGATTCTTGATATATTTATTAAAGTGAACAAATGGCAGGCACATAGTTGTCTCTTTGGATTTGTCAATATTAGTAATTAGTAATACAATCATGCCATAATTTATCAAGAGAAATTAGAGTGTCTCAGTTGCTAGATTCCTTTAAAAAGTACTAGCTCAAACAATTGCTTTTTTACATGAAATAAACCTTGTAAGTTAAAACCCTTGGTAACTTAAGTATATCAGATTTTAAAACTTGCTCATTTCCTCAATTTTTCCTTTAAAAGATTGTATCTCCTTGTCTAAATTCTTGTAAAAATATGCCATTTAAGTTCTTATTTATTTTATTATTATCTATATATATATTCTCTTTCCATATTTTGCCATTATTTTATTTCCCTGTCCCAACTTCCCTATCCTTCATCAGTTTTACTTCCAACTTTTTAAAGGTGAAGTTCCAGAGCCTTACATGCGTATTCCAGTGCAAGGACCAAAAGTAACTGCTGCTATTTGGGGACCATGTGATCAATACCTCATTACAGGGCATGAAAATGGAGCAGTAAGCAAATGGGATCCAGAGGTGCAATAAATTACAAGTTACATTTTTCTCACGCATTATATCCTAATAATTTCATTGTTTAATTAAATTTGTTATCAGTCAAGCTTTGAGGATAACATAAAAAAGTTAAGCATTCTGAGAGGATTTCCAGTTAAAAGGCTGTTTTGTATTCAGAGGAACAGATAAGCATTATTATGAGCAGATAATGCAGATAAGCATATTAAACATTTGAGATTTTAATTAATTGGTAATACATATTAAGAAAAACTTCAAACAACAGAGAATAAAAATTTTTGAAATTTTGAAATTGCGTGATAATTTGCAGTAATGTTAGCTGGGATGCACGGCTTCCACGTTCAGAAATTAATGTGCGCGACAAATAACTCGCGTGATCAGAGTGGGGCGCGCGACTAAAAATTATTTTTCTAAAATGTCAAATGCGGAATGAAGCCAATCTGCTAAATATTACGTGGTTTCAAATGACTATAAATTGTTTTCACTTTATTTCCTGTAAGCACTCAATTTGGGATGATTAAGGACTTATAAAACAATCTTCTCGTATCGTGTCAATATTCCACGTTGTGTACTCAAGTTCAGCTTCCGCTTTAAAAATGGCCAATCCTCGATTTCGCCAATATCACTGTCTGTCTTCGTTCTGACGCGACGCGCGATGAATAGCTCGCAAATGAAACCACAGGCGCGTGCCTGCGCGCTATTGCATGCCCCTCACTGAAATCTCTGGGATGCTTTTCACGGAGATATCACTGTAATAACCTCTGGCTTAAAAAAAATCTTTTATAGACAGGTGAAAAGATAGACTTTGTCCACGAACACACCAAGTCAGTCAATGATATCCAGAAATCGCGAGATGAAATGCTGTTCATCACTGCTTCCAAAGATAATACTGCAAAGGTAAGAAGACATTTTGCATTTGCAAATAGCTTTATCTGGGCCTGTGCATGAATATTTGCTGACCCAGGCTATGGTATAAGAGCACTAGATCAACGAGAGACACGTTGCACACGCTAGCACCAACAACTGACTGTTAAGATGCTGCCATGCACAGAGCTACCTGGCTTACTTCCATCAAACAAGAAGCAACTACCGGTGAAGATACCAGAGCAGCTTAGAAAGAAATGAAGGCTCTTGAAGCTGCAGACCAATGAGAGCAGCATGGATGTGCAAACTCTGTGGACGTATATGTCTTCTGTCCACGTGCATGCTAACTCAGCTTTGTAAATAGTTACTTCTAATCGATGAATTCTAGGCCTACATACATACATACATACATACATCTTTAATTTTAAAACGTAGGCTAAAAATGGCAGTCTCAAGATGGCTGTTGTGGACCTGCAACATAATATTGATAAATAACATGAAAATTTAGAATCAAAATTCAAACTTTGATGATAAATAAAATCTGCACTTCTGTTCCTTAGAAAAACTGCTCCTTGCGCAAAATTTAGCGTTGTCGATATGTTTTTATCTTCTTTTAGTTTTGTCCTAGATATTTGCTTATTATTTGCTTCTTTAACATTGTTCGATATTGCATTTGTTACAAATAAGGACCTATTAAGGATCTAATATCTCTAACAAAAAGTGTATCTTTGGAATTCAGAGGTTACCCTTGCCAGCCTGATTAATTTTCTTTATTTCTTCTTTCATTTTAGCTTTTTGACATTGACAGCTTCAATTCAGTGAAGACTTATAAAACGGAAAGACCCGTGAACTCTGCATCCCTATCGCCAATAAACGATCACGTAAGATTGCAATCGTATCACGTTATCATTTGTTCAATTTTTATCGCCTTCAGTGGCGGATCCAAAGTGGGGGCACAGATCATTGCCCCTCTTCCCTTAAAAATAACAGTCAAATGTCATTTTGAGAACAAACGGATATTAGTTGAAAAAATGCTTGCTGAGAAGAAAAAGATAAAAGCTGGCAGACAAATTGTTGATGATGATGATGATGATGATGATGATGATGATGATGATGATGATGATGATGATGATGATGATGATGATGATG
>WUAR02514420.1:0-13514 GCA_015164055.2 Chrysaora achlyos
AGGCAGTTTGAGTTTGAACTATCCAACATTTTTCTGCGATATTGATTTCTTTCACACCTATTGAACTTCTTTCTATCACATGGTTTTTTATTTTAGCCTTCAAATTGCGAATAAAACGGAAGACATATGCAGTCACCGACAATAATCTGTTTAATGAGCCAAACTTACCAATTTTGATTACTGAATCTGTACCTTTGAGACTCTTTTATGTTACCACAAAAGAATTAATGTTTTTTCTGTTTTCCTCTACTCCATCTGGCTTATCTAAACAGAGACTTATGGGCCAACTGGATTCTGAATTACACAACCATTGGGGACCTTCCCACCACAATCTACTTTCTTTTAATTTCAAAGAGGTAACTCAACGACATCCAAGATCTGCTGGATTGTCAAGTCCTGGGCAATGTCTCCATTCAGATTTCTGAGACATCGACGGAAATTCGTTAACCCGGTGCTGCACAAACTGCTTCATGTCATTCCTATTATCTATCCAATATATGGTAGTCTTACTATCAAGCCAATAATATTTACAATGAACGTGTACATTAGATTTCAGTGCATTATAAACAATGTTCATTAAGGTGACTAATATCTGTGCAGACATAAGTTCTAATCTAGGGATAGTTAATTTCTTTAAAGGTGCAACTCTTGTCTTAGAACAAACAAGCTGACTATGATATCCATTTTCTGTTTTATGCACAGTAACCTTTTAAACTAGTAACACCAAACGCATGAAGAGAACAATTCAAGCAAACACAGCTTCTGAAAAAGAATCTATGCAATTATCATTACAAGGGAGAACCACACCAAGAGGATCAAACAATCTTAACATAAGTTTCCAGGTTTGCAATTTTTTCATCCTTGACCTGAGCCATTCTCCTTAACTTGAACTCAAATTTATCTTCTTTCAACCCCCAAGCAATACCTAATACCTTATTACGTTTTGTAATTTCTTCCTTCTCTAATGTGGACTTAGCATTGATTCATTAACTTAATTGCTACAATTTTCATCAGTCTTCATGCTTTTCAATCATTCTTGTCAAATCTGCACTGTTCGTCTTCCATTTTCTGAGATGGAAACCCCCTTCCAACATTCTAGATCTCACCTTGTGGTACAATTTTAAGGCTGCTGTTATATCCTCTGTTCCAGAAGTCTAATCGTCTACATATAATTTTTTACTTACCTTTGCTACAAAATATGGGTCAATCTTTTTATACTGCTCAATTTTATGTCTAACGACAGTATTCAACAAAAATCTTGCTGAATTTACACAAAATACCGCTCTATTGAAGCGACAAGTCAAAATTGATGGATTCTGAAACCACACATCATCTACCCACAAGAAACGTAAGCAATCTCTATCAGAAGGGTTGATTTCAACATTTAAAAAAAGCCTTCTCTACATCTGCAACAATACCACCCTATGCCCTCTTTAAGGGGATGAGTAAATCAAAAAGCAATGTTGTTAGTGGGGGTCCAGTATAGAGACAATCATTTAAAGATCTACCACTGACTCTGTCCTTACAAGAGGCAACATAGACAATATCCACTTTTATGGTTTCTGCATCCTTTTGCACTACAGGCCTAAGAGGTAAATAATGAGTAACATTTGATGTATCTAGTTCAGTAGCTTTCTCAATGATTTTTTTTCTTTCTGGCTCTTTGATAATCTTATCGCACAGTTTAGAAAGTTGCCCTTTTAACACATCAACACTGGTTCCGTAATTACTTAGCAACAGGTTGTGATCTAATTTCCAAGGTAGGCTTGTTGAATATCTGGAACCGTTGAATTTTATATTGCCAATTGTACTTTTGTGAATCTTATTATTCTCTTATACCTAAGCTGTCTAGATCCCAAATCTTATTCATCTCATCAGTGAGCTTCATTAGAAACAAGGTTAACAAAGCAATCCTGTGAAGCAATGTTAACATCTTTAATATTGTCAACCTTCATACCTCTGAGAGGGCATGACAATACCCATTCTAGCTTTGTTTTGACAATTGTACAATCCCGTTGTACAATCAATGTCTCCTCTTTTGTATTGATATCTTAAGAGCAGATATCTTCAAGGCGTCTGTATTCCAATTTAATCTTTTCAAGGTGTCTAATTTTTGCCATACAATCTACTACAAATGCATCAATTCTGTTGGTAGTAAATCTAACTCAACAACATCTCTAGCATTAGTTTTATTATTTCCAAATACCTCGATTCCAAGAACGTCTTGTCTTGCAGGCAAAATTCCTGCAACATTACAACGTTACATTGGAAGTAACAAAGGATTTCTGACTCCCACTATCATACAACACTCTGACTCTCATCTTCCTCTTTCCAGATAACAAAGCTCGGGCAGTTTGGAGAGCTACCCTCCCCTCACTCCCCCTCACTCAACACGCCCTATGCATGTATTAGTAGCAACAGTAGATTCAGATGGAGCACTAGGCTGCAGTTCCTTACGGGCAGGGAGTTCTTGCTGTAAATATCGTTGCTTATCACACAGTGACGATGCCGCTCCTTCCATTTTAAAAATTATCTTTTGATCTACATTTAGAAGCTCGATGTCCCTTATTCAAACAAACAAAGCAACGTCCGAATTTCCAAAGAACATTCCTACGTTCCTGTATATATTTTACTGTTTCACAATCGACTTCTTCGTGGTCCTGGAGACAGTAAGAGCATTTCTTCTTTTCCTCTGTATTCAGGAGTCCTGCTGCCGTTCTTGGCTAGTTCCTCGTCACGCCGCCTTTTCCAACAATAGGCCTAGGCACTTGCTCAGCTGCTTTTGTGAAATTAGATTTAAACATCGGTGTATGCAATTCTCTAATGTCAAGCTCCTTTTTGGAACTGGCAAGAAACTCGTCCATTTGCCATTCCAGACAGTTATCTGAGCTTTGATACATGTTGATCCTAAAGTTCTCAATCAGTACTGGAACAACGATGCAAGGGTATGTTGTGACGTCCACCTGTAGCGCCTAAAGTCCACGGAAATGAGTCTCGATTGCATCATCCTCGCAATCTGGCGATATTTCTTTCATTAAATACTGGCTTTAAAGAGTAATTCATTAATATGAGCGCCTTTATTAACAGTTGATTTGGCATACCATTTTTGTAGAAGCTCTAGTGCACTCTAGTAATTACTCTCAGTCAGAGCGAACCCAGCGACCACAGATTTCTGATGGTTCTTCATTTTTATCAATAGAGCATCTGAAGCAGTCCCAAAGTTCTTGCCATTTATGGGATTCTCCACTTAACACTTTCGCTTCCAGCTTTGGAAGCTTTGCTTTCACTTTCTGTTGACTTTTTTATCTAGCCGTTGAAGCCAATGATTCCATTGAGCTCATACGGCCCTGTTTTGGCAATTGGCATTTGATCTGTCTCTGTTAATAGGATTGTTTTTTGTTAAAGCTGGTTATTTGGCTAGTGGTATAAGCTCAAACCTTTTTAGAGTATGTTAATGTTTAGCAACTCGATTTCTGGCAAATAGTTTCTATGCTAATGCTTGTTATGGACTAGTGTTAATACCAAACTGTAGAAGTGCTATTTTCATCAGTTGCGTGAGTTGAATACTTACATAAAAATACGTCCACAAAATCTTCAAAACAGCAAAAGAGGAACAATGACAAATACGGTGGCTTCTTCTGCAGCTTATCGTTCTGAATCCAAAACTTCGACTATTGGTTTAGAAACAACTCTTGTGGTAACTTTCTCAGACAATTCGTGCGACACAATTCATACGACTATAAAAACTAATTAACATAATACAAAAAGGAGAATATAAGTGCATTATAGGCATAAGAAAATCGTTACTGTCCTACAAGTCCAATCACCACAAGTTCTTCGGAGTTGCATCGTGATGGTACAACGATGCAACCACGAATTTGTAAGTGCCACGGGGAGCCAATGCTGGTATTTCCTATCCTGCGCATCCACAATACGACACAAGCCCCATTTACAGCATTGAATTTTGTTGTAGCAACTGGATCTTTAAGAGGTAGTTTCTATGCTAAGGATTGTTATGGGCACAGCATGGTATTTGATTTTAGCAACTTGACTTTCAGCAAATATTTCGATACAAAGTCTCATTAGCGGCTAATGTTATACGCCCAAAGCTCGTTTACAGCATTGGATTGGGTTTTAATAGCTTGATTTCTGACAAATATTTCGATCAAAGCGACAGCTCTTTAGCTCCAATTTAACATTTTCCTCGTTACTGAGTTCTTTGTTTCATCCAAAGGCTCTATCTCAGCTGGCGAATTCATCCATTGTTAGGTCCCCAGCTCGGGGCTCGCTATGGCTTATTATTTCGTTAAGATTAAGGTTAAGGTTAACTGCAGTTCTTTGCTTACTTGTTCTATCCAAGTCTTCTGTCTTTTCCAGACGGACTTTCTCCTCCCGTCGGAGTGGTGCATTTCTGTGCGGAATTTGTTTCCTGCAATCACATGCAGGCAAGATGTCAATGGCATTGTACGATGATGCACAAAGTCCAGTCTTTTGCAAGTATCGCAATTTTTTAAGGGGCATTAAGTCAATGTCACTGCTGATTGACCAGACTCATGGTGCACTGACCACCTCATCTGGTAGCAACCGATCAAGCGCATTTTGCTTGTTCGTCGTTAATATTCCAATTACATTCAATATTGAAGTAACTATATATCGTACTGTTATTGTCGACTTCATTTCAAGTTTAAAAATCTTCGATTCGATCTTGACCTCACTTGGGCCAAGATTTATACAATCGTTTTTACTTTGATAGGCATCATGACAGTTTTTCAGAATGATTCGAGCACTGCAGAAAAGGTGAGGTGAAAATCAGGTCAGGATTTGCATTGGAAATTTATCTTACACAGTAACTATAAAAGTTAGGGCCTCTGCAAAGGGCAAACGCTATGCTGTTAATCTTTGATAGTCAAGGTGTCATTTCAGATTCTTTCCCCTGAAGAGGCCACGATAAAAGGCAGCTTCAAGAAATGAATCTGAAAGGCGATAACAGCACTTTTCTCTCTGCATTATATGAAAATGTTTACAGTCTCCACTTCAGTGGACCATTGGTCCTGAACATCGGTGAGTGCGTAAGACTCAATTGAACATTTTTCGATTGAAGTTCTTCTGGAAGAATTTATTTTCCAACGAGAATTATTTATTGGGAAATTCAAAAAATCTAGGGAACAGATAGTATGGCTGGCTTAGAAAAAAGTAGACTATTCATAACTCATAGCTTTGGGGAACACCACTTTGGTGAAGACTTTCCTGCCATAATTTCCATACAAAATATTGTCCATTTTAAAAAAATGGTCCATTAAAAAAACACAAGCTGTACACATATCACCCTGGCTCATAAAATCAAATCCTTCACAGGGTGCCAATTGCAGGACTGCAGATAATGCTGTATTAATCAGAGAATTCAAAATGGATCTTTGTCACCCCATTTTTTTTAAGTTCTATGGACATGTTATGCCAGAATGAATAACAGCAAAGTATTTCAAAAAATAAATGTATCTTTTGCAAAATATTTGATAAAATAGACATTTACAGTATGTCAAAATACCTAATGATCATAAGTGATAATTTTATCACTCAAGGCATTAAATATTCTCCATTTTTTAGTTGAGTCACAACAGCATATATGAATACTTTACTATACTGCTGCCCAATGACGGCCTTATCCAAACAGCATTTTATAACAAATTGGAATGAACTGGAGTTTCTGTAATCATTTGAAGAATTAAACTCAGAGACAGCTACTATCAGAAGATGAGAATTCAATAGGACCAGAAGGTATGCCAAGAAGTTGCATCGAAACTCCTGGGAATTTCATGTTGTGGACCTGACTTGGAGAGCCTTTACAAATGTGTTAAATCTATTTGTCGTTATAAAATCTGTAACTATGAACATACATACCGTATCCAGTATCCTGAATATAGAATACATGTACACAATGTATGATGGCAACGGGGAGTAATGTTTGAGCCGATTAGCAGCTTTGAAGGTAATCTGCCATTAGCCAATCAAAGCGCTTAAAAGGCAATGGAGTTTTGTCCCGGTCATGGCGGCCATTTAGCAGCCAAGCCGTGAGAAATTGCTCTGCAAATTCCGATTTTCTGCAAGCGGTACTTTAGCCTAAACCCAAACATAACTTTTACAAAGAAGAAGATTTACTCTAAATATCTACCATGCGCATTTTCAAATTTCCAAATAATAATTGAGCAATGCTGCAAGAATCCTTTTGCCCTGAATTTAAGATCTGGAAAAAGATACAATAAAGAGTTCGTACATAAAGGAGAAGTTGTTTGACGGCGGAGTAATTTAACTTTCTTGATCAGCGCATTTCTTGACGAGTTTAACAGCTGACCAAAATTTTGTTGAAGCCATCATATTTGCTTCTTTGCAATTTGCAGATATCATTGAGTTGTCTGACAAGTGTTGTCTACTCATTTCCACGGAAGTATACATGCGTTATACTCTTTATTTTTCGTAGTTTTCCTTTCAATCAGAGTGATTTTAGGCTTGGTTCGTAAGGTTTATTGAAAATGAAAATTGCTGGAAGTCTGTTATTGGTATTGAAAAATTGTAAGATAAAAATTGATTGCTTTTCGGATCAAATTTGCTGCGTTGTTGAACTCAGACTTTAAACCTAAACTTTTCCCAAATTATTACTTTTTGATTTTTCAGATGGGATTTAATGCAATTATTCTAATTATTCTCTATTTTGCAATTCTGTACAGTCTGGCCCCAGTTAACATGAGGTATTTAGGGGTCTGATTTGATAGATTATTGCATCATATATAAGTTGTGAAATCTTCATCTCTTCGTTGTATATTTATTGTATCTGCAAGAAAAATGCATTTTACATCAATCCACGTTTGTGGCGCATGAATTGTTGCGACTCATTATGTATGAACATTTATTATATTTACTACATTTACTAAGTGTACATGTGGTTCTAAAGCTATAGTCACTATCTTTCCTTTCTTGTTTTGTTTTGTTTTTTTTTTTTTGCTTGATTTCAAGTGTAAAACTATCAGAATTATGTATTTCCAGTTTCTTTGTGTAATTATTTGTGATGTCAATGACGCTACAAAGCTGATCAAATTTTTATCCAAGCTCGAAACTCTTTTGCCGTTAAATTATCCTCCATTGTTGTTAAAAAAATTGAGATGGTCCGCCGTAAATGAGGTAAATGTTAATTTTACTTGTTCCAAGTGCTTTGTGTAATTGTCTAACAACCGAGAATTTTTGTATACGAAAAAACAGTAAAATGAAGGTTCGCCCAGCTGACCAAGCTCTGAGCTCTAGTGTTGCAACAGTACTAAGAGAGTTCAACCCAGATGAATGCCATGGTACTGTATTTTTGTGACCACATTAACATGTTTTTTGATTGCTCAAATGACGGAAGTATAAATAAACAAGAGAGAAAAAAAGGCCATCCTTAAAGCCTTATGACGAAATACATCCACTGATGACGAAAGATTGACTTGGCTGAAAAACGATTTTCTGGGGTATTTAGATCAGTGGATAAAGTCTATTGCCAATAGATCAGGTAAATACACAAAAGAACAGTAGGAAATAGCATGATAGCACTAATTGCTTACAACGATCAGTCAGAACAACAACAGGAAACACAAGTGGAAACTATGGTGGTTTGGAAAGGAACTCATCATGGTATTTTACTGGCAATGTTACTTAGAAGAATAGAAAGAAATAAATGACTAAATGAATTAAAAGTTCCTACTAAGTCTTCCAGTTGATCATTTTAAACATTTCACTAGTGAATTCCCTGTGTGTATATGTAGTTACAATAATACAACAACATTACAAAAATTTGTGCAATTTTACTGTCCTTTATTTTCAGCTCGTTTCACCTCGTTATGGAGTTCCTTTTTTGCCATTTGCTTTCACTTTTGTTCCTGTTGATTGATTTTCTTTTCCTCTAACAGATGTTTGTTTAAATCTGACAATGATATCTTTTGTTAGGGAAGACACTCTCACCCTCCAAGGTATTCGATTGCGCTTAAATCTCCTTCGGTGACAAAGGTGGTTCCAGGCAGTTTTGAAGGAGTTGCATTTCTTGATTTGTGCTCTACTTCATTGATTAATTTTAGGCAAATATCTCGGCCAATAAAGATGCCATAATGATTTTCCAGTTTGCTGCTCAAGGCAACTTCTCCATAAAAGTCTGAGAATAAAGTATCTTTGTTTTTGTTTTCATGTAGTTTTGCACATAAGGCATCAACTCTTTTGAACAGGACCTTGGAAATAAAATGCTCATGGTCAAACCATTCTTCTGCTAAATTATTTGCAAATTTGCCAATACTATTTTTGCAGCTTCTGCACAAAACAATTTTTACATCTGTTTCTGTCATAGTTCACTGTTTTTGCTTGAAGTTTCTATGTCTTCTCATCCCTGCAACTGTTTTATAAGAAGTTGCGCATGTTTGTTTCCGTCTTATGCCCTTGCCTTTGGCGAAGTAAGTCATCATTGTCAGTGTGGCTGGTCTGGGCTCTCGAGATGTAATGAATATTCTCTACTTTTTACTCGTCAAATGCATTTAGACTTTGTGTGATGGTAAGGAAAAGAGGATGATCAATGCTTCCCAGTAAAATCAATTCCCCAACACAATGAGCGGTGCCTTGCCATAGTGATGAAGCTTGAAGCAAAAGAACATCATCCTACAAAGCAAATCAGAATCATTACACTGAACTGAACAAAGGAAGGTAATTGTTAAGTAGGATGAGAAATTTCAAGTAATGCACATCCTATCAGTTGGAAAAGCGTCAACAACTGGATCTCTAATCAAGGCCAAGCCTCCATAAAGCAGCTCTTCGATCAATCATATCCTCTATGCCTTTGGCTTGTCTCACTTCCCACCTTTTTCTCTCCATTTCAGGGTGAAGGAAAGCAGCCCGAAACTAAAAAGGCATGGAGGGTGGAAATGTAGATGAATTCCTTGAGCAAGTTAGCGGTGGAAGGCTCCACCGGTAATTTTGATGATATACTAGCAGGATTGATGTCAGGTATTGCTGTCACTCCACTGAATCTTTTAAACATGATAGTAGCCATACTCCTTGCAGTTGAACTTCTTCTTACTTTGGCTTTGCTTTGTAGCCTTTTGCGACTGACAAGACATCATCATGGATATTACTGCAACTGTTTCTTTCTCATTCGTGCTTTCTCTACTGCTTGAATGCTCTTTATTGAACATGGCTTCCATGATTGTATTGAATAGTTTCTTTGTTTCTGCAGCCTGGCATAGCTTCTTCTTTCACTTGACTTGGGATCGAATTGTGAAAATCTTCCTTTTTCTTTAAGTGTCCACAGCAGGTGGTGGCATCCTGTAACCTCCGATTGTAGATCGACGCTATTTGAAATGGAAGCGGCTACTCGGGGACGAATGCTGATGGGTATGTAGGTATAAGTACTTCCAACCTCAACATTGGCATACCTTCAATGTGTTTGATTTTAACAAGCGTTGTCGGCAGATAGCTGCAGGGATTCTTAGGCACAAGAACAAATGTCTCCTCTCCAGTTTCAACTTCATCAAATGCTGTTGCTACAGTTTCTTCAATTTGTGCAGCCTCTTCAGTTAATTCCTCAACATACATTTGTGAGCATTCTTGTTCTTTCAAAGTTGATTGCATTCTTCTATGGGATGACTGGCTTGACTGTGGAGTATCCGCATAAGATAAGTTGCTTGATTCTGGATATTATGAGGCAATCTCCTGCAACAGAAGAAACAACATGTATATTAGAAGTAATATTTGGTATTCGAGGAGCCTTAAAAGCTGATGTACATTGAACTTTTAAGAAACCATATTATCAAGATATATTTTCTTTTTATTCATGGCCTTCTTCAAGAAGTAGAGTTTGTTCAGATATGAATTGTTCTGTCCTTTTCCCTTCCGGGGGAGGAAGAGGGAGACTAGGTTCCTATTCAAGTTCTTTCCTTTAAGAAAAAAAACTGACCGAATAAAATCGTGTCTTACTGCTGCAAGTAAGGACAAGCGCCTGTAATTTGATGGTAGTCTTGCCGTCCTCTTTTTTAAACTTAAGAGAATAAAATCTGTGCAAATACGTTGGTTTCTTCTTGCTTCATTGCTTTGCTTGAAAAACATTATTTCTTCAAACCTTTTATGTTCTTTGTTTACGCAATCTTTCGAAATTTTTTCCATAACAAAAGCAATTTTTTTTTAGCTACTTCACGCTTTGTTATGCTAGAGGGTACTGTAGATAAATTTACGCAAAGATAAATACTGACGCCCCCACAGGTTTTCCACTTTTCTTGCAGGACCCACCCCAGACCTTTGTGAGTAAATGTTGTGATCTTGAATAAACGAACACACGAGATAAATGAGTGCACTTCTAAAGTCAAAACATGCTGATAGGTACATAAATTTGAGAAAGATAAATAGCTTCAATTAAGGATATATTAGCTTGGATAGTTTGAACATGATTCTCGAGATGCATTTGGATACCTGTTTTGAATTGGTGAGTTGATTTACTATACCTATAACATCAAACTCTGCTGGGGTTATTAGTTTGCAGCTTTTTAGAGTTTTAAACTAGAAGGATAAGCCTTTACATCGTCAATGTTAGTCCTTTTTGTTGCACTTCAGTTGAAAATGGAGAATTTCTCAGGCCCTGAAAAATCGTGGTTTGTTCAATAGACTTTTTGCGAGCAATTCTGATCTGACTCAATTGATATTTGCACGGAAATTTTTCGAAACTTCAAGATGCTGTGACCCTGAAAGTTTGCGAGATCGGACGAAAATCCAACGTCAGATTTGTGATACTGTAGATACGGGTAAATTGTCCGATTTCTTCTACTTACTCTTGATTTTCTCTTTGTAAATGCCGTCCGCTTGCGAACCTTTTGTTGTAAAGCTTCTCCACTACCAGAAATCGATACTGCATCAATGGTTGGTACAGCATTTTTCAGTTGATTTCTTTTTACTACCTGGCTTCCCGCTGATTTCATAATTCGATATTTCATTCATTGGATAACAGTCTTGAGTTAAATGTTCTGAGCAAAGACAAGAATAACGCATCTTCATACGTCTTACTACATTCAAATGCCACGAATCGCTTTCCTGTTGCGGAGGATGATACAGCACTCGAGGTAGATTTAGGCCCATCCTTCGACTTGCGGGCATTAGATGCCATGATTCGGTTGTTGTTTACAGGACAATGGGTAAAACTAACTAGTTGCTGAAGAACACAAGCTATAATTGAGTGATTAATTGAACTGAAAAAGCTAAGAAACTACGAGTGAGTCAGTGTGAATCATGGTGCAGACATGCGGAATTTGTACAGAAATGCGAATCAGCTGGTTGATTTGTACATCTAATGACGTCGGGCGGAGCGAGGTGGGAGAAAGGTAAACCACTCGTTAGAGGGTGGGAGAAAGCGGGTTAATCACATTTCAGCTTATATCTCCACAACGGTTTCACCAATTTCGAAGGGGATTTCGGTAATGTCATTAAAAACCTATCGGAAGCTGCCATAAAATTTTGAAAAACACTACAATTCCTCTTTAATAACCTTAATAAAGGATGATAACGAATATTTCTTGATATGGAGGTACTTATATATTTCTGCTGTACTTGCCAAAAAAGCTTCATGAAACAAGGAATAACTTTGGATAATTTTGAAGGGTTAGATTTTTCGATCAGGAGATGTAAACTTAGTGGGGGCATTTAACTTGGCAGGAACAGTTAGTCAGAATTCTTTGCGATTACGTCAATAAGTTATATCTGTACTGTGACTGCAGCAAGTTAAACATTGATTTTAAACAATCCCTAAAATAGCAGAACTATTTGGTCATCTGTATTCATCTTGATTAACTCTTGTGAAAGAAAAGGTTTTTGGAACAACATGTCTCTGTATGCTCAAGACAGCTTTTGCATCTGGAACAGCTATTCCATTAGACAATACCTACCTTTCCAATTCCAGTACAGAATTTGAGAGAATCACATTCGAAGATGATCTCTGACACTGTTTACATAGATTATGATCTTCAGTTACCATCTAACCAACAACACTCATGGTGAAACAAAGTGAAACAGGTCTCAACAAAAGTTTCAATCCTCCATACTGAGGTAATTTGAATGAAATTGTTACCACAGGATCCACAGGATTTCAAGCTGCAAATCTTCAATAAATTTTGTGAAATAAGGAGAGTCATAATATTCAAGAGGTGACAATTTGGCTTGCTTGAATGGTTCGACTTTCTTCTTAATTGAAGGTAGAGACGAAATATGCAACTCTTTTTGGCTGAAAAAAGTGTTATAATTTTTAAAAAGTCCTATAATTACAAAAAGAGTTTGTTGGAATCATGTTACGCTTTCAAAATAGAAACATAAGGTTAAAGCCTCTCCAGCACCATTAGGTTTTTAATATTGATAATGATAGCCGAAAGCAGTACCAGGAAGTTTTGTTGTTATGGCCAATTCATTACAATATCGTATTCATACTTGATTTTGAAGAGTTGATTTATTAAATACCAAAAGTTCAATTTGTTAAAGGTGTATATTAAATTTACTGGACAGAGGATTATGTAGTGGAATCGCTATGCCTGCTAATGTTGGAACCAAAATACACTAAGGGTGTTACATTTTATTTCAATTGAAGTTATTCTCAAATTTGCTTCACACACCTTTCGTTTGGAAAGTATCCACCCAACCCAACAAGAAAGAATTTAGCTGTTTATTGTTGTTTTAGGTGAATACTTCAAACCATAGTTTGGAAAGTCTCTATTATATTTATGCAAATTGTAACAATATCAACTGGAATAAAGTTTATTACAATGTTTTTAACAACATGCAAAAAAAATGTCAAGATAAACAACATCATCAAGGTATTCAATTTGGGTACGGTCGACATTTTTTCAAACTTGGGCAAGTAATTTTCTATTATGTGGTCTTGTTGAGTAGTAAGTGTTTTTATTTATTTACTTCAAAAACTTCTGGTTTTGGATTAAACCGATTAGATCTACTATATTCTAATTTATCCTCCCCATCAGAACAGAATTGAAAATAATATTCCTCTATGACCCATTGATAAATTCCAAGTTTTTCAGCAATAGCGCTTTATCCATGAGATAAAAATAGATCATGACAACTCGCCGCAAAGCACTGTGGGATCAAAAGTCGGACAAACAAATTAAACATCATCGCAAAAACATTACTTTTACTTTCAGCAGAGCAAGAAAATGGACAAGAAAGGCGTCACGAAACATTTTTGGTGGGGAATCTGTAAGTCGGATTCAGGATATCCCGATCGAATGCCGAAGGTACTTCTTCCCTTTTCTCTAGCCAGGCAAGATTCATGAGAGTTCTACTAGAAAAAAACAAGCAAAGCTTAAGATGGAAAAGGCCCGAAGATAGCAATATTTTTGTGGGAGGAAAGAAAGAGGAAAGACCAGGGCAAATAACGAATTACATTTTCATTTCTCGTTACATTTTCAGAAAACTCTGGACCAACGGATGAACATCCTGAACCTGTTCTTGCTAGTCTGACG
>WUAR02515531.1:0-13513 GCA_015164055.2 Chrysaora achlyos
CATTCGCACTCTTTCATAACTTTTATTTCAAATCCTCGATTCGACAAAATGTCTCTCTTGCATTTGTCCATAAAGCGTTTCGCCGTTTCGGCCTCTTTTTTTCTTCGAATGCTAGAAGTTTTTTTCCACTCTTGCCTTTGCCTTTAACCATTGGTTTCGGATTTGAGGTGAGTAACTTTTTTCCCGGGTTCTCCATCAGATAGTCTTTCTCGCCTTCCTGAAGTAGTTTTTTGAATACTGGGTTGTGATCATAGGTGAAATTCATGTAATTTTTGAACTCACCGTTTGATTCCTCGTTTTTGCTTTCTTCGTCGTATTCTGTTTCATTTTTTCCTGCATAGTTCAAAAGAACCTTTGTCGTCAGGTCCAAATGAAATTGGAAATAATCCTGCAATCAACCCCTTTGGATCTTTAACTTTATTGACGAAAGCGTTGAAAGATGCATCGTTTAACACCTTGTGATTGTTTTCTTGACGTTCTCTTGTGTCCATGAAAACTCGGCTGATCATTATGATCCAGGTGAACCATTTATCACTGTCAATCTTCAAGTTGCCACAGTCTTCGGTCGGCATGATCGTCACCAAGAACTCGTCTTTTTCTTTCCTCCCGCTTGTTTGTCCTTTCCATGCGACCAGTTCAGTGAATGTTGTTTGCGGGACTAGTGCAGTCTTTATCGGCTTGTCTTTATTGATTCTGAAAAGGTTTCTATTTGTTTCCTCTTCAGTAGGGCTCACCGGCAGACTGTCGCCCATTATATATCCAAATGTAGCCGCAAGGTAGTTGATTACATCTTTAGGGTTTCTTGCACATTGGCCGATGGCGTCATTCACAGTTTTCTTGAACTTATACACGTGCTCAATCAGCTTTTTGAAACTTTTGATACTTAGTTTTTTCTGTGCTGTGATTTTTTTTCCAATAAAACTCTTTTCTGTGCTTCGTCTGTCTTGTACATTCTCACAGTTTTGTTGATTTGCACGTATTTCTTGTAGCCATCAGCCGGTTCCGGCTTTCCGTCTTCTTCGAAATGTGTAACGAGTAGTTCATACTCGGTACTGCTTTTGCACAAAAGAGTTTCCTTTACCTTATGGAAAATTTTATTCCCGTCTATAACATTACTTCCTTTGTAGTCCATGATGTTTTTTTATTATGTTAAGAGACTTGATCCAACTTCTCACATTCTTAGCTGCAGTGAGATCTTTTTTTTTGGGGCCCTCTTCCAAACTTGAACATTGAGGCTTTTACTAGCATTCTGTGAAAAGCCAAATGGGCATCTTTATAGAAAAGATTTCTCACTGCTGATTGTTGAATACAGGTTGCAAACATGTGGCATTGTAGTATGCAAATAGAGAAGTAGGGAAGCTTCTTTATTTAAATATCTGAGGATTCTTAGGCCTAATAACCAGACCTGTTCCGCTATGTGTTTAAGAATGTTGTTAAAAGCCTCTATGGTTTGCAAACCATAGCGCTCCCTCCACATGAATTCGTCCAAGTAAGATGGAACCATGTATAGCATGCTGCCATACACGGTCTTTATGTTTTGTTTGTCACACCCCCAATAACCCTCCATCCCATTGTTCGACAAAATTATCGGCATGAATAACTGTGCGATGTACATACTCTAGATTTCCAAGGTTATTGTACGGGGCCCAGCCATCCGAATGGATAACACTGCCAGGCCTCACGTAATGCTGAATGATGGACAGCAACGTATCAGCGTCACGTGCGTCCACCAAAATAATCCCTCCGATTCCACGAATCCTCTCATATAATGTATGTATGCACACCCGTAATTGGATCTACAGAGTTATCTGCATGAATTACGACTTCATGGTCGTAACCCAAATTTCCCAAATTGTTGTAAGCTGCCCAGCCGTCTGAGTGTATTAATGTACCTGGGTGTATGAAGTCCTGGATGATTGGGATTAAAATGCCAGCGTTGCGTGCCCCTACAAAAGTTATCATCCCTATCCCACGCTCGCGCTCATACATACCGAATACCCATTGTTGATGCTGGTCTCGGCCCCTTCCACGATTGTATTTACGCTTTATCATAAAAGATTCGTCGATCTCCACAATTAGCACTGGCCCACCATACATTTTGTCAGCCAGGGGAATCTGCCGAAGCTTGGCTCTGCATTCTTCTCGAAGAAAATTGAACCAGTCAACGACCGAGTGCTTTGAAACACCGGCAACGATGGATGCTGTGGACATGCACATTCCGACACAACAATATGTCAAAAGCAGTGTCGAATGCAGTGTTGGAGTGTCGAATGCAGTGTTGGAGTGTCGAATTCGAACTTGTGAATAAACTGCCTGTTCTGATACTCTTAGCAGATCTGCATCGTTCGTAGGGACACCGCCATCTTTGCCGTCGGGTTCTTCTAGCACCATCTGTCTTCGACATCGTCGATTTGTACACCTCATCTTATTTTTTAACAAACCATGAACCTGTAACCACTGGATAAAATGTAAATTCCCCTGAATCATGATTATTTGAAATAAGGCGAAAAAATCCATGGTGATGTAGGAGAACGAGTTGATTTAACGAGTGTAGAGCTAGATACATACCCAAACGATATAAGAATTACACCCACATTCACGCTTAAATATTAAAAAACGAGGTAGATTACAATTAGTACAGCCAATCACAGTAGAAACGTTCAATTCAGCAGTCCAATCAGAATGAAAAACGTTGCGGAACTATTGGCAATAGTGTACTTTAAGGAATGTTCATATGCTGACAAATCTCCTATCTACGCCTCGTAACGATGCATATACGTACATTTCGTCATTTTTCCCATGAATCATGTAATAATAATAGCTTTCACTATCATTTACAGTACTGTCACGACCCCAGAGATAACACAACAGAAAGACACTCTGTTACAATCTCTGAAACAACTTTAATCAAATGGCTAAACCTACGAAGCTAAACACTAGGCCCTACTTTAACCTAAGAAGCCCTATGACGACAAGAGACAGAGCTTTCTCTGGCTTCTCTTAAGTTTAACCGATCTCAGCTAAATTACAAGCTGTATATATATTCAAAGTAAATCTAAAATTAGGTATACATTAACGTAAGACTTAGCAAGTGATAACAAATAAAAAGAAGGGCTAGGCTGAATAATGGTAAGAAGTAAACAGAAAATATCGACAGACTACGTAAAATGCTAAGCAAAATCTATGGGAAAACGATGACTTAACCTATGAGTAGTCCTGATGCTGCTGCTGCCGTTCTTACAGAAATTGGTTATCTTATCTTTCTCTGAGTTGAGAATGACTTTCTCTGAATGTAGAATGACTTTCTCTGAATGGAAAATGAGTTTCTCTGAATGGAGAATGACTTTTGGAGGCTCAAATAGTGCAACAGGTATGAAAAACTTACAGGAACAGCGACAGAGGAGAAACGACAGATACAACGACTTCTTCCAAGAATAAAAGAACTATTCGACAGCTTCTTCTACAACTTATCGTCTTCTAAAACTTTCTTCTACTTCGACTTTCGACTTAAATCAACTATTCATATATATCCCTAAAACAACTCTTGCAAGAATATTTATATAATTATAAAAACTAATTAACATAACACAAATAAGGAGAATATAAGTTCATATACGGTATAAGTAAAATTGATATTGTCCTATAAGTCCAATCACCACCAAGTTCTTCGGAGTTGCATCATGATGGTGCAACGATTGCACCACCAATGCGTAAGTGCCACAGGGAGTCAATGTTAATATTTCGGGCACTGCACATCCACAATACAACACTTTCTCTGAATGGAGAATGCCTTTCTCTAAATGGGGAACACGGAAAAGAGCAACTGGAGATACACAGGAATCGATGCTAACAATTTGATTCTTGTGGAATTATCAACTTTGTCTTTTTTTTCCTTGCTTTTTCATTAACTTGCACAAAAACATCGATGTAATCATTAATTTCGTTTCCAAGAAGCCCTGTTAGCTCACAAATTTCAAATATTCTGCTGCTGCAGCTGCCGTTCTTACAGAAATTGGTAATATAATTTTTTTCTGAATGGATAATGACTATCTCTGAGTGTAGAATGACTGTCTCTGAATGGAGAATGAGTTTCTCTGCTGACTTGCCGGCTCAATTCAAGGCAAACTGAAGATAATCTCCATTGGTGCATTAGAACAACGAAATGAAGCCATAACAGACACAAATTGCATCAAATTGTAATACTTCATTTCTCCAGTGGGTTTACGGAAATCTTTAATTCGTGTCCAATAATCATTCCATGCAGTTGCTACATCTTTTTATTCGTCTTCTGCTTCTTGCACATCTTCTAAAACATGCTGCCTTAATTCAATTTGAAGGTCGTTGACTTAGATAACGTCTTTGAGATAGGTAATTTTGCTATGATCGGTCAAAAAGATGAAGGTTGCAGAGTTGACGCATTTTCTGGGTTAATTCAATCTAACATAGCTATCGTAGTATTTAGCCTTATTGCGAATCTTGATTGAATTCCATGGACAACTTCACATTTGGTATATTGGTCTATAATTTTCAATTTACTCCGTATAATGTTTGATGATTTCAGCCAATTTTAAACATCCTATTTTAACCCTATTCGTGCTGGGCGATTATGAATGTAAGTAAAAAGGATAGTATGACTCCATAGAAATAATAAACTGCTAATTAGTAAAAAACATAAATAAATTCTATACTAGCTAAAAGGTCTTGATAAGGCTAACTTAATGGTGCTAATTCGAAGACAGTCAATGTAAATTGCTTGAGTTATTGCACTTTAAACATTTTCTTTTTCATCTCGCTTTTTTCAACGTGCTCTTTCCAAAAAGCAGAAAACATCCACGTGTAAGAAAAGTGAGAGTATTGATCTTGACTTCCTCTGAATGAGTTTGTTTTTTCTTTCTTTGTTTTAAGAGCCTGACTGATTATGACTCTATCTTCTCTTAGTGTAGTACTTTCTCCCCAACTCTGCCTGCCTTGTCCTTCACTGACCCTGTCTCCTTGTGCTTCTTCAAGAGCTCTTGCACAGTTCTTCTGCCAAACTTCAACTTGATAAAGACAGATGTGCCCGGAAACGAAACTTTAACGATTGTCGAATCTCATTTCTGGGTCTCATAGAATCCCCATCCACCGCACAAGATTCCCCTCGTCGTTCTCTTCGTGCTCTTCCACCAGTTCATTTTGAGCAGGCAAATCTACGCTCACACTGACATTTGTCGCAACCAAGTTTGTTTTGATGCTTCTCTGCTGTATATACGGTATCAGCCACTGTAAAAAATTATTTGCTTCATTTTCTTCTTGGCTGCTGAAACTGCATTCGATGATGTTCAGAGCGTTCGACATTTTTCAGCTCCATTCTCCGTCTACTCAATTTTTTTTTGAATTATCAAAAAGCTTTTTTGCTCTGTCAGGATCTTCTAAATTGAGTTCTTCAGTTACCCATTTCCACGCATTATCCGCAACATTTCTGTCCTTATAGTCTTTCTTCGATTTACCATACAAGCACGGATAATGTCGAACAGCCTAGGCTAATTTCTCATCGAGCTGTGTATTTTCTTCTTCAAGAGACATGGTGAAAAACTGCAGATCGCGAATTTTCTAAATCTGCTAAGTACTTTTTCATAAAAGTTTGAAATTCAACTGCCTAGTAGCCCCGAAATGCTGATTTTATATCTCCTGTAGAGATTGCTGTTTTCTACAGTTGCGTGAGTTCTAATAATGATAAATACAGGAAAACTTCTTTTACTTTTGAACAACGTCTTTTATTATTTCGACAAATTATCAACGGCTACATCTTATAACAACACGGCTACGGCTACGGCTACGGCTTGCAACGACTAGTTCGACAAATGATAACGGCAAGACTAAAAATTACAAATCAGACATAAACATATATAGGCCCTACGTCGCATCATGATGATGCAATGATTGCACCACAGAAGAGTAATGATAGTAAGATTATACATCGGCTGAAAGTACTTAATAAGACTAACTCAATGTTGCTAATTTGAAGATAATCACAGTAGCAAAATGCTTGAGTTACTGAATTTTGAAACATTTTCTTTATCATCTCGCTTTTTTTCAACGTGTTGCTGACATAAGGCTGAAGCATCCATGTATACTGTAAGGGTAGTGAAAGTATTCATCTTGGCTTCCTCTGAATGTAGAATGACTTTCTCTGAATGTGGAATGCCTTTCTCTGAAATGTGAAACACGGAAAAGAGCAATTGGAGATACACAGGAATCGATGCTAACAATTTGATTCTTGGGGAATTATCAACTTTGTCTTTTTTTCCTTGCTTTTTCAATAACTTGAACAAAATATCGATGTAATCATTAATTTCGTTTCCAAGAAGCCCTGTTAGCTCACGAAGTTCAAATCTTCTACTGCTGCTGAAACGTAAAAGAATAAAATGCTCTCTGGTGGTCATCTCTATGACTTCATTCGTGACGTCACTCGGGAATGGTCTGAATACTAATCTTTGAATTACCGACGCAAATTCGTTTACGGTGTGATAAAGTAAGAATAAAACACAACAAAAGTTTTTCTCTTTCAATATTCTATCTTCCACAACCAAATCCTACGTCAAATCAACTTTTACTCAAAAAACCAATTCGCTCCACAAACTCACGCAACTCTATCATGACACGCGTTCACATCCTAGAGGAAGTCTCGTCCCAGACCTCCGGAACTTCTCCACAACGGATTCTAACTTGCCTTGTTTCCTCCCAGCCAATTTACTGTATGCAGATCTTCGCATATCTGCCCGACTAAATCTTTCAATCAGAGAGTTCTCAATAATTTCAAAATTCGCCTTATCCTCTTCGTTCAATTTTTCGAAATGGTATCCTGCGGGCCCCCTTTAAATATGCCGAAATCATTCGTCCCTTCTTCACGTTATCCCATTCGTTGGCTCTTGCAATACGCTCAAACGACGCAAACCAGTCTAGTACGTCATCATTAGGATACCCATAAAATTTTTGCGGGTGAACATAAAAAGACTTACCCGGACTTCTATTTTCTTCGGTTCCACTTGTGCTTGCTTCAGTTGCCATTCTTGATATCCTTAATTCCAATGGTCCAGTTTGTTCCGATCTCCAATTCAAGCTCATGGGCTAGACACCTTAGATTCTTGTTCACCTAGGCCCTTTTTAATCGAATCCCACTTCTGTCACCCATTGTGACGGCAGGCAGGTCGAGCGGTAAGAGACAATGAAACAAACAGTTAACTATCAAACTGCACCTTATCGAATCAAATCCAATCTAAATCAACTACAAAAATACTGAGTTTAAATAAGAAGTTACATTGAAGAAATAACCAAATTGACCAATAAGGAGTAATTCCTTGTTCTACATGGTCGGCGATGCTCTAATCATATTCTTACTGGGCAATTTTTTACAGACTTTGTACTGGGAAGGGGGGGGGGGAGCGTTTTTCTGACTATTTGATCTAATTAGTCACGTGAATTGTTACTAGGCAACGTGTTTGTTCAAGGTAAGTAAAAGAGAATCGTATGACAACATAGAAGTAATGAACTGCTAAAAAGTAAAAAACATAAATAGATTATACATCAGCTGAAAGTTGCTAATTTGAAGATAATCACAGTGCCAAAATGCTTGAGTTACTGCATTTTGAAACATTTTCTTTATCATTTCGCTTTTTTTCAACGTGCTGCTGAGATAAGGTTGGGGCATCCATGTATACTGTAAGGGTAGTGAAAGTATTGATCTTGGCTTTCTCTGATGGTGAATGCCTTTCTCTGAAATGAGAAACACGGAAAAGAGCAACTGGAGATACACAGGAATCGAAGCTAACAATTTGATTCTTGGGGAATTATCAACTTTGTTCTTTTTATTTCCTTGCTTTTTCATTAACTTGCACAATAATATCGATGTAATCATTCATTTCGTTTTCAAGGAGCCCTGTAAGCTCACAAAGTTCAAATATTCTGCTGCTGCTACTGCCGTTCTTACAGAAATTGGTTATATAATCTTTCTCTGAATGCAGAATGACTTTCTCTGAATGGAAAATGACTTTCTCTAAATGGAAAATGACTTTCTCTGAATGGAAAATGACTTTCTCTGAATGGAGAATGACATGTAAGAGCGTTCAAAATTTAGATGGAGCGTCCCTATTAATTGCAGTGGTTTATTTTCCATTCCCTATTCCGTCGCACGATAGAGACGGACATTTGCAGTACCGTAATATGACACACGAACTGGACATAAATATTTTGAATGGGTTTTTCAAATTAGAGCAATTTTTTAGTCTCTGTCTTTTACTTTTCGTTCACCAAAAAACATGATAAACAAAAGAATAGTAGGCTAGTGTGCAAAGTGCCTAGGTAAAATATATATGTGACACTAAGATATTAGCGGCTTAACAGGAATAAAAGCATGCGGGACAACAAAATAAGGAAACTAGAATTAACAAATCGAAATTAATAAGAGTTAATAGGACTAATCGAAACGAAACTCAACTAGCTAAAATGTAGCCGTATCACAAAAAGACTATTTTATTCTATTTTTATTAATTTTAAATAGCATTCTGTTATTGCATTCGTTACTTCAAAACAACAACCATCTCCCTGTCTTTCTTCATCCTCTGCTCTGCCTCTTTTTCCTTAAATTTCTGTTCCCTACTTCTTAATGCCCACTCTCTCTTTGCCTTCTTCTAATCCAATTCAATCTCTTTTTTCTCCAACTCTAGCTCTTCCTTCCTCATTTCCAACTATCTTTCATTCTTCTTCCTCAAATAATCAACTGTGTCACTACTTTTTTTCTTTTTCTTTGCTACCTCGTACTCTCCCTCTTCCTGATTTGTGACAATCCCTCCATTGATCTTTTCCGCAATTTCAGCAGTCTCTCTTTCTTTCTCTGCCCTCGCCTCTTTCCTCTCCTTTTGCTAGCTCTTCTTGAGCAGCTTCACTACGGTTTTCAAGCGCAGCGCATTTATCATGGACAGTAGTGGCATGCAACTGGAGGTTAGCTTGGGTTAACCAAAGCTGTCGAAGGTCTTGAAGAAGATGAGAATATCGAAGGTCTAAGTCATCTACCACCATGTTTGCGATCATGCAAAATTGTGGAACAGATCTTCAAAACCTTGGGAACAAGATCAGCATATCTGCAGGGATATGTAAAGCGTTTTAGGCAAATGCAAATAGCCTCAACCGAGTCCACAACTAGCCCGTTGTAGCAATGATAAACTTCAGGAAGACCAGAAGTATTAGCAAGCTGGTAGATATCATTTTTCTTGAAACGCATTTCAACTTCAACCTCATCATCCCTCATGTCTTCCAAACCAAATCTGTTGTATTTCCAATATGGAAGCCCTACGTGTAGGTTCTGACGAGCATTTACGTTCTGCAACCAGAAAAGTTCATCTTCATCGATCGCATTAGCATCGTGCAAGAGCAAGAGTTCGTCCTCCATCATGAGCAAATGAAACTACCTAAAATTAATGTTGGCGCCAAAAAACATAGCCACGTCGTGATTCGTAACTGCATGGGGAGGTCCTGTGCTGCGTCCTGTGAAGCTGCGTCGTGAATCGTATACTCTCTAATGGTGCAGGGATTGCTGAGCACAATATTTCAGAATTTTGATGTAGTGCTCCCCATTAATATTGCAAGTGACCTTGTGGAGGCGACCAACACCATTCTTTGCAAAGCAGCCCCATACCATAATGTGTAATAGGGATCGATGTTACATGTTGAAGACTTCTGTTTTACGTGTGAAGACACGGAGGCAGGAATGCGGCAGTTGGTGACATTATCATGATTCAAGACTCACTAGAATTTACATTACAAACAACTTCTATACACTTACTAACGGCAATAATTACAGAGAGAACAAAGGAACGAAAGAAAAAGAGATTACATTTCATACATTACAAATGATACGATAGAGAGGCTATCATTACTCATGCTGTCCTGCTACAAATGCTTCACCCTCCATGCTTCATGGTTGGGTTTAGTGTAAAACCACTTTCTACAAGGGGGTTTTACAGGTGGGAACTTGGTTACCGGATACAAATAATATGAATGAAAACTTACGACTCTTTAGTTTGTCTTTCTTTATCTTTGCGCTGGCAGGCGGAGGCAAAGAAATCCAGACTGTGATGATAAGATAACTCTGAAATGCATGACACGATATGACTAGAGAATGGCTGTATCCCATTTTAGCACTCAAGTCCAATTTGCAAGTCAGCTGAATTTCTCGGCATTCTATGCACCTTACTGATTGCACAAAAAAAAAAAAAATTATGAATCCATCAAAATAAAACTTTCTTCAACATTCAGTTCGTCTGCTGCTTTTTTGTTGCTGGACTTCCTCTTAGTTTTTGTCCTGATGACGAATCTTCGACGTTCGAGGCACTGGCAGTTCCTCGGCAGCCATCTTGCTTAGGAGCTTGCTGACTTATCTGTCGTTTTCGTTTTCTCGTTTGCCCTTTTCCACCTTTATTCTTATCACCCATGCTGTACAATTCTATACAGCTTTTATAGCAAGGAGCAAGATCAATATAATGGGCTCCTTCCCACTCTAGACCGAGCAAACAACGGCAGTTGTCCGCAACTGGCAGTAGGCGATAAGCGCGTTTAATGTCGAATTTTGCCAAAAAACAGCCAGGGGCGAAGCCCATTATGGCTTGGATTGCTTCCAGAATCCCCACATAGGAAACAGTCGCATTACAATCAGGAATTAAGTCATTAACACTCGCCTCGGCAGGATAGGAAAGATCAGTAATGAGGCGCCAATCCCCTGGTGTAGATTTGGGAATAACATAAAAACGGTTAACATGGAAGTTTTGTAGCTAAATAATCACACATGATCTGAGTATGTTGATAGAATATAAGTAAGTAGATATCGTGAATATAGAGAAGCAATGGCATATAAGTATGTAGACTAGTGCCATGTCTTGGCTGCTAGAGAGTTGTTTGATAACTGAACGTACTCAGCTTGTCTTAATTCATAACCTTGAAACTGCCAGATTTACATTTGAAATAATTATGCCAGCACTGGGCAAAGTTAAAGTAGATTTGGAATAGATTTAGTTATCAAATTATCCATTTTCATATGATGAGACTTAAAGAGAACTAGAGAGTGCGTCTCTGTTCAGTTTGTTTGAGATAGTTTCTGTCTTCTCTGTTCTGTTATTTGTTTCTGATTATATTCAGCTCTCTTTAATTGCTTTAGCTCATTTGAATTTTTGCTCTTCCATGTTCATAGGCTAAACTAGTTAGTCCAAGATCCTGATAATCGCTAACTGCCATGCACATTTCCCCATGTTTAGATTAGCAGCTGAGATGACAGCACATTCTTAACTGAAGTAAAATCTTTTTTTCTTGGAGCCCTCTTCCAAACTTGAACATTGAGCTTTTTCCTAGCATTCTGTGAAAGCCTAATGGGCATCTTTATAGAAAAGATTTCTCACTGCTGATTGTTGAATGCAGGTAGCAAACATGTGGCATTGTAGTATGCAAATAGAAAGTAGGGAAGCTTCTTTATTTAAATATCTGAGGATCCATAGACCTAATAACCTGACCTGTTCCACTATGTGCACAAGAATGTTGATAAAGGCGTCCATGGTTTGCAATCCATAGCGCTCCCTCCACATAAATTTGTCCAGGTAAGAAAAAACCATGTATAGCATTCTACCATACACGGCCTTTATTTTTTGTTTGGCACCCGCCCAATAACCTTCAATCCCATTGGTATGCACACCGGTTACAGAATCGACAAAATTATCCGCGTGAATAACTGTGCGATGTACATACCCTAGATTTCCAAGGTTATTGTACGCGGCCCAGCCATCTGAATGGATAACACTTCCAGGTCTCACGTAATGCTGAATGATGGGCAACAACGTATCAGCGTCACGTGCGTCCACCAAAATAATCCCTCCGATTGCACGAATCCTCTCATATATTGTATGCACACCCGTAATTGGATCTACGAAGTTGTCTGCATGAATTACGACTTCATGGTCGTAACCCAAATTTGCCAAATTGTTGTAAGCTGCCCAGCCGTCTGAGTGTATTAATGTACCTGGGTGTATGAAGTCCTGGATGATTGGGATTAAAATGCCAGCGTTGCGTGCCGCTACGAAAGTTATCATGCCTATCCCACGCTCGCGCTCATACATACCAAATACCCATTGTTGATGCTGCTCTCGCCCCCTTCCTCTATGGTACTTCCGTTTTATCATCAAAGATTCGTCAATCTCCACAATTAGCCCTGGGCCACCATACATTTTGTCAGCCATGGGAATCCGTAGAAGCTTGGCTCTGCATGCTTCTCGAAGAAAGTTGAACCAGTCAACGACCGAGTGTTTTGAAATGCCAGCAACGATGGATGCTGTCGCCAAGCACATTCCGACACTCCAACAATATGTCAAAAGCACTATCTGTTGGAGTGTCAAATTCGAATTTATGAAGAAACTGCCTGTTCTGATACTCTTCGCAGATCTGCATCGTGCGTAGGGACACCGCCATCTGTAGCCATCTTGCCGTCGCGTTCTCCTAGCTCCATCTGTCTTCGATATTGTCGATTTGTGCATCTCATCTCATTTTTTAATAAACCACGACCCTGTCTCAGCAGTCTCTCTTTCTTTCTCTGCACTCGCCTTTTTCCTCTCTTCTCCTTTTGCTAGCTCTTCTGGAGCAGCTTCACTCCACTCCGCTATATCCTATAGAGCCTTTTCTAGCTCACTGAAAGGTGGACTAGTGCCACTTGCCCTTTCCTCCTCTGCCATCTTGCATTTAAATAATTTCTCCAGCTTGGAGAAATGGTCTCTCACCGGTCAACTTTGAAGTGAGGCCTTTCTATTCTCACAAAAGCATCTCTCGAAAAGGAGTATAGCCAGAGGTCGTTTTGTGCTGCATTACTCCTGCCCAGAATGTATCAGTGCCTTGAGGGATTTGACCTTTGAAAACAGACTGTTCTGCCCAGTTTATGTGCAGGATCTTCCTATATTGCTGCTCAATCATATCCATATTTTCAGCTTGAAGATGTCACATTGGGAGGTCCCTGAACTCTGGCATCCTGAGCCATCCTGAGCCAAATATAATTCTAAATCAGTTAGAGGCAAACATGACAGTTCTTTCGAAATGGTTTTGTGATAATTGCATGAAACTTAACGGCGAAAAATGCCATCTTATGATGGTTTGGAAACAAAACTGGTGATGTAAGCATCAGTATTGGAAGTGACGTCGCAATCACAGAAAGCGAAAACGAGAAACTTCTCGGAGTTACTTTTGACAAGAAACTTAACTTTCGTACTCATATTAACGAAATCTGTAAAAAAGCTGCCCAAAAGCTACATGCTCTTGCACGTCTGTCAAACTATATGGACTTTGAACAACTGAAATTATTGATGAATTCTTTCATTAAATCCCAGTTCAGCTACTGTCCACTTATATAGATGTTCCATGACAGGACTTCCCTGAATGCAAAAATTAATAAAATACATGAACGTGCGCTCAGAATTGTTTGCAAAGATAGTGTCAGCAGTTTCGATACATT
>WUAR02517753.1:0-13490 GCA_015164055.2 Chrysaora achlyos
ATAGATGTGCAAGCGACCGTGACAAGGTCAGGAAGGTATCAACTCGAGGAGCAAACAATTAAATGAGACTCTTTGAGAGCAGAACTGTAACAGCACAGATATCTTTATAAAGTAAAAATTTCACATTACTCTTTGCTCATAAACAAGTCCGATACAGTACTTTTTGTTGAAATAAACAATTCTGGTACAGTGTTGTTTACGATATTTATATATTTATGTGAGTAGCACCTCACTTTACTTGAACTTTTGTTGAAATGTGTTAGTAAGCCCCATGGCAAGGAGGGTAATAATATCCAAAAAGTTATCCAAACCTGTGTCAAATATTTTTGAAGTCCATCATCACACTTTCTTATTATCATTTTATCTTGACCCTATTTTTTCTTGACATTTCAGGAAGGTTTTTAGGAAAAATTAATAAAACCTTGGTTCACGTTCTTCAAAGGAACCCTTGGAGATGTCATCAGAACTACTTCCAACAATTCAATGGCCAACAATTTTTTTTCATTTTGTGATGTTAGTGAAAGGCCTTATTGAAACAAAATAGCAAATAATTTTGAATATAACTGCAAATTTATGAAAGGAAAATTTCTATTGCAATTTGTCCTTCTCTGATTACCAGTAAAAAAACTGATTATACTTTATTATTTTTTACAGTGTATAAAGGTAGAAACATGCAGTATAACAAGTAAATTTTCTATTTTATGTCCTCTTGAGGTGATTTGTAACCATGTGAGTGGCCAAAGAATGCTGGTTCTGGATGTACTGAAAAAATTAGGCTGGTAGGGGTCTTGCATTATCCCAGCCAGGATACCCAAAATTTTATCTTATCACAAACCAATAAGGAACATCTTTCAGATATCTGAAAAATATAAAAAAATTGAAACTACCATATAATTTGGCCACCAAATTTTGAAAGCTTGGTTGAATATCAAGTTGAATATTTATTATTTTTGTTGAAATTATGTAGGTATAAACCCTATTTCAGAAGAAATCGATCCGTTTCCTGAATGAGACTAATCATGGCTAGCAGAGTTTCGGAGGGACAAGGCTAGGCCCAATCTTGCTAGGCCTTTGATAGGATGCAGCTTTAAAAACCTTCATAAAAATAAAGGGCACTCACCACTGATTTACAGGTTTTTTGTTCTCGAGACATTAGATCTTCTAGCGATATTCAATCACACTCCTCTTCCTCGAATTTAACCTAATCTTTAACCAAATCGGGAGCAAGTTGTTGGTGCTCAGAAGAAAGCCTACCAAGGCCAACCATTTCGTAATCATAGTCCGTATTAGTGTTCAACGAAACATTTTCTTTTGATACTCTCCTTTTATCTTCTACCACGCTTTCCGACATATTCCGGTTGACTTAATAATATGACATGAACGCAGTAGTACTGAAGGTGAGTAACACTGGCATTGCAAGAGAGCTTCAATGTGACGTCACCACCAATTTGTATTTACATGTTTTAAACATTAAAAAATATACAACCCTATCGCAAAAAAATTCAATATAAATTTTATTACATACATCCACGACGAAAAATATGCGCTAAGCTTGTCTCATTCACATTTAAAGTATACCCTCCTAGACCGGAGATATTCAACAAAATGTAACGCGCCTTTGCCTCGCTTCATAGAAATTGGGAGGTAAGCTAACACGACTCATCATTGTGACGTCAGAAATTTGAAGCTGATTTCGCATGAGGCACTCGGTTTCAAACATCGATTAAATCACTTTTAACTGTCAGAATTGAGTCAAAATCATACCAAACTGCGTAAAAAGGATTAAATTTTCAAAAAATGTCGAAAAACGAATATGGAAAGTTTGGCTGCATAAGCACTTTAAGGCATTACGTAACCGTTTTTTTAAGATCGCTCGAAAGATCATACATAATTATGATTTGATTATGATATGATTTCAGTTCAAGGGAACCCACCAGGGCCGTCGAGGGCCAGCCTGGGCCCTAGCGTGACTTGTAGGATCGGGCCCCCATCGATGGGGTGGGAGAAAAATTTTCGTAACCACGCCCTTCAGACTCGCTGAAAACGAAGGAAACGCCCTTTTTAAGAAAGCTAGTTCAGAAAATCGTTTGAGTGTTCCACGACAACGTTATTCAAAAAACGACATTGATAAATAAATTATACCATTTTATACTAGTAAAATTAGAATATTAGGAACGAAGTCTCAAATTATTGTTTGCACAGTAGTTTATGATGTCATTAAAGTCAACAGTTCTAGCATTTTCGCTCTCGATGCTCTACAATGCGAGATCTGTCAGCCCGTCCTGAGTCATTGTACTTCGCATGCAATTTTTGATCAGCTTGAGCTTGCTGAAGGAACGCTCTGCAGATGCAGCTGTCACAGGTAAGGCACAAAATATTCTGAGAGCAGTGCAAACATTGTAGAAAATTTCTTCAAGTTGAAAGATCCAGTGCTTTCTCCCCAAAATTAGCGATATGCGTGGTCTTCAAGTGCAAAACTTCCTCTTCAAGTGTCACTGGACTGATGTCATCTACATAGGTTTTGCCGAATTTGACGCATGCATCATGAATCAGCTCATCAGTACGCTCCAGATATTGCCAAAGGAAAGAAAAAAGATCATTTATGCGATATGCAGCTTCGTAGCGTGTCGTTACTCCTGCAACAACAGAATCTACAGCAACGTGAAATACTTCGCGTTTGAAAGCACTTTCATCACTGTTTGACTGGCTGTCTTCAGGTTCATCGAAAAATTGTCGCTTACTTTTGCGCTTCGCTGGAAATTCAGCTGAAATGTTCATTGCAGTGGCAGCAAGAATGCCTTCCTGGACAATTTCAGGCCACTTCTCACGGAGCTCCTTCAGATCAGCCAGAAGGCTGCAGAGATTAACAACTTCGACATTGATGGTAGCTTTTCTCACTTGAATAACTTGGTTCCTTTGATCAATAGCTGCCAGAATTTTAAGCCAGACTGCCGACATCACAATGCATACAAACGAGGATACACGTCTGATGGCACCGTTAACATATGTTGTTGTCTTTGGTGTCAGGTTTAATGCAAGGAGTTCCTGGAGTGCAACTTTGATACCTGGAAGATGAGCTGCAGAAGGGCGCACACTTACATCGCGATCTGTCCACCTTGTTCCAGACAAACCATGCAGTGGGGAGCCAATGCTGCTTTGCAAAATCTTCGAACGCCGAAGGCTGCTTGAGAAGAGATTGTAGACGGTTTGCACCATTCCAAAAAAGGTAACAACTTCCGTGCACGATTCTGCTGAGTCTGCTCCACAAAGATTGAGAGAATGGCAAGCACAAGGAGAATAAATGCTCAAGAGATTGATTGACCTGATGTGAGTTTGAGCACCATAGGACATATTGGCCGCATTATCATACCCTTGTCCCCGACAATCGCCAATTGGTATGTCATACATTTGGAGTGTTTCCAGAGTCATTGAAGAAATTTCTATCCTCTCGCCAAGATCTATCTTTTGACACCAAAGAGAACGACGAAACTTTATTATTGAATGCTTTACAGAAAGGGTCGTTTTTAAGCACTTTGCCGTTGTTGAGAGTGGAAGATTTAATAGCTAAATCGCCTCCTTTCGGCAAGATCTTTCTTGTGATGTTAAAAAGAACGACGATACTTTATAATTTACTGTTTTACAGAAAAAGTCGTTTTTAACGAATTTCCCTCGGTTGAAAATGGAAAATGTTTAGCTAAATGGACTCCTCCCGGTATGATCTATCTTTTGATGTTAAAGAGAAAGAAGAAACAATACTATTGAGTATTTTACAGAAACAGTCGTTTTTAACCAATTTTTCTTGGTTGAAAAAGAAAAATGTTTAGCTAAATCGACTCCCCTCGGCAAGATCTATCTTTTGATATCAAAGGGAACGACCAAAATTCATTATTGAGCGTTATACAGAAAAAGTCGTTTCTAAGCATTTTCCCGTGGTTGAAAGTGGAAAATTTCATAGCCAAATCGACTCCTCTCGTCAAGATCTATCTCTTGACACCAAAGAGAACAACGAAACTTTATTATTGAATGCTTTACAGAAAGGGTCGTTTTTAAGCACTTTGCCGTTGTTGAAAGTGGAAGATTTTATAGCTAAATCGCCTCTTTTTGGCAAGATCTTTCTTGTGATGTTAAAGAGAACGACGAAACTTTATTATTTTGTGTTTTACAGAAAAAGTCGTTTTTAACGAATTTCCCTCGGTTGAAAATGGAAAATGTTTAGCTAAATGGACTCCTCCCGGTATGATCTATCTTTTGATGTTAAAGAGAAAGATGAAACTTTATTATTGCGTGCTTTACAGAAAAAATAGTTTTTAACCACTTTGCCCTTGTCGAAAGTAGAAAATACTTAGCTAAATCGACTCCTCTCGGCAAGATCGATCTTTTGACACCGAAGAGAACGACAAAACTTCATTATTGAATTCCTTACAGAAAGGGTCGTTTTTAAGCACCTTGCCGTGGTTGAAAGTTTAAGATTTTATAGCTAAATCGCCTCCTTTCGGCAAAATCGATCTTTTGAAATCAAAGAGAACGATGAAACTTTATTATTGAGTGGTTTACAGAAAAAATCGTTTTTAACCACTTTCCCGTTGTCGAAAGTGGAAAATGTTATAGGTAAATCGACTCCTCTCTGCAAGATCTATCTTTTGATGTTAAAGAGAACAATCAAACTTTATTATTTAGTGTTTTACAGAAAAATTCTATTTTAACCACTTTCCCGTGGTTGAAAGTGGAAAATGGTATTGGTAAATCGACTCCTTCTGTATCTTTTGATATCAAAGAGAACGACGAAACTTTATTATTGAGTGTTTTACAGAAAAAGTCGTTTTTGAGCACTTTCATGTGGCTGAAAGTGGAAAATTTTATAGCCAAATCGACTCCTCTCGACAAGATCTAGGCCTATCTTTTGACACCAAAGAGAACGACGAAACTTTATTATTGAGTGTTTTGCAGAAAGAGTCGTTGTTAACAACTTTCCCGTGGTCGCAAGAGGACAAATTTTATAGCTAAATCGACCCTCTCGGCAAGATCGATCTTTTGATATCAAAGAGAACGACGAAACTTTATTAGCTATTGAATGTTTTACAGAAAAAGTCGTTTATAACCACTTTCTCGTGGTCGAAAGTGGAAAATTTTATAGCTAAATCGACTCCTCTCGGCAAGATCGATGTATCGATATCAAAGAGAACGGCGAAACTTTATATTATAGGCAAGTTTAGTTTTGTAGGGCGGGTTTTTTAAGTAGAAGTTGAAGGATGAGATTACACTGGATGGTATAGTAAAACTCCAATCGACGTTTATTTTCTTCTTCTGCTTTCTCCAAGAATCAGATCGAGATTTTCGGTGCTTCAAAAAGGTGAAGGGTTGAGGATCGTTGGTTGGAGGCGTTGGTGGTCAAGGTGGGGAAACAAATCGTTAACGGTTTTTGAGTGTTAAGTTAAGCAGTGGTAGAAGCATGTGCTTCGCTGAAAATTTCCTGTTGCCGCTAGACAACTTGTCCCAAGCCTGGAATAAGTTTCAATGCTTCTTCGTGGGTTCCCATTTCGAAGAAGACCCGGTCCTATACCAGCTCTGATAGTGTCTAGCTCATGGTAGAGATTGAGTCGAGAAGATGGGGGTTTTAACTATCACCTCTATCATAAAAACTAACTCTCCGAGACTAACATAACAAAGGTTATAAATGGCAAATTAATTATGATTGACAGATTAAATTACGCATGCGTGACAGTAAAATACAGGCAACAATGGTAAATAAGAAATTAATTTCGTGACTTAGTGTCCTATCACAGTCCTCTTTATCTGACAAAAAATGAAAGTTTTGAAAGGTAAAATATCTGGAGGCTAACTAGCATTTGAGGGGCCTGTGAAATCCAAGAATGAAGTTAGTTCCTGAAAGTACTGCTCTGAGCGAGGGTTTAAAGGTAGCCAAGAATTTTCTCTTTCAACGACCCCCTGGTTTGGCAAGTAGGCAACCGTTGATCTTTGGGTAGTGGGTCCAATTTTTAGGTTCTCCGGCGATGTATGGTAGTAGGCAAGGTGACGCTAATGGTAGCTACCAATTTAGAATTCCAGCAACAGCGTAAAAGGAGAACCAGTAACAACAACGAAAAAGGTAAAGGCACAATATAGAAGTGGATTTTTAATCTAAGAAATTTTAAACATAACTAACAACGCCCTGGCACGAAATTGGAGGTAATGAAGCAGCAAACCACATGGAGGCTATAGCTAGAAACTGAAAAGGCTGTGCTTTCTTCGTTAGCTCACACTTACGCTGTGTGCTCATGTTGTCATTATCCGAGCAATAGGGTGTTAATCGTCTATTTGCGTGGTTAAGCCTGATTTTCAGTTTCAGTTTCGATGCTCTAAGATCAATTTGTATTGGGGTATTGTAATCTGAACCAATGACGTATTAATGGCTAAAAGCAGCCTAACAAACTGACCACTAGTCTAGTTCACATTCGTTAGTTCACATTAACACGATGAATGACATGAGCGATAAATTTTTACATGAATAAGAAAATAAAATTAAAATTGAAAAAAAATCAAGTTCACAAAAAGTGATGTTACAATGACACTGGTGAATGAGGAATTTATTTCATTTTTTCAGTGTCTTCAAGGATGTCTTTAGCTTCATTAATTTTTGATGCAAGGTAAGGAGATCCACCTTTGAGAAAAAATAATGACATTAAAGGAAATCGTTTAACCTTGCTGGAAAGTTGACTCCATTCAGAGGTGGTTGGCTCGCATTCGAGGGTTGTTTGACACGTTTCCGTCTTATTTTTTTTTTTCATTAATAATGCAGGAAACATTTAATCATAAATGCCTCTAGAGCGGGAGAAACAACTTCCCATACAATCAGGTTAGCTGGCAAGCATAATGGTGCTTATTGAAATTATATATTTCATTAGAATGCCTTATAACATTTTCAGATTCGTAAAACAGAGAAGGGAGATGAAGAAGATAGTATCTTTTTTTCGTCGACGAAACTAATGAGGACGATATAATTATCATCGACGAACGAGGGTGATATAACTATTATCTAGAGGCTGATTGCCTATGAGATCAATTTAGTTGAATAATCTAATTTTGTTCACTCAATGGCTCTTTTAGAACTTTCATTCAGAAGAGACAGGCTAGCTCGAATCGTCGTTGCAAAGAGAAACAAGTGAATTCATTCATACTATGTCACTTCAACAACTGTCCTCTGATCTGGCTATTCTGCAGCAATACAACTAGAAACCACTCGCAAACACTAAAGAATTCGCATCGTTCAGACAATTCTTATCATGTAGTAGTATCCTTTTCACTAAAGCAAGTTTCCATTTGGGGTGAAAGTTTGGAAACTTTGCATAACCTGAATCCAGCATTTATAGCGGAATATTTGATTCCGAAATCAACATTGACAGGCACTAATGCTTGAAAAACAGCAAAAACAGTTGGTTTGAATAAGTCTGTGTTAGTGATCTGTGCCAGACGTACGCCGCACTCTTTCCTGTGATTTCAGAGAAGGTTTAATGTATCGACCAAAGACCACTCTTTCTCCATCATATTGAAGAAAAGTCTTCTTGATAATGCTGACGAATGCGAAGCAAAGTCAGCGCAGGTAGACATTTTGGTGCCTATTTTAATGGTTTTAACAATTGGCTTGGCCCATTGTGCAAATCTTTGTTCTAATCTGTTCAGCATGATTCTCAAAATTAACATGGCTGGAATGCTTGTCATCTTTTTTCTATCATTGATATTGGGATGGTAGAGAACTCGTATGTGTCTATTACGACATTTAGTTTCTGCCCCAACTCTGGTCGTGGTGTCTGAATTACCAAACATTTGTACAAATTGCCAATATTTTTATAAAATTTATAACTTTCTTACTTACAGTACAAGGCGATTTTTTTTGCCAGTTAAAAAAATCAAATTCATGAGAGCTTTTCATAGGATCCTACATGAACATGTTTGCTGTGGCATTGACAAGCTTATCTGTAACAAAACTCTTTAATGCATGTTCTCCTCTTTTGTCAACTTCGACAAAATGGACAATGCGATTGGTGAAACAGTCATATTCGAGCTATCATCATTATTTCTGTATCTCCAGCAAGATGATTATCGAATGGCATTGAACCTGCTAGCCGATGTAGCACCTTCTTCTCCTTTGTATGACTTACATCACGACTAGCTTGAAACTCGTGCAAAAAAGCTTTGCCTCAGGGACAATTAACAGATATCTTTCCAGTGTTGATTTATTATGAATGTTGATAGTGATACCCCTTGCAACTTCGAAAGCACGAATCTGTTGTTCCAGTGCTTGATTAACGAACAGGTATGTTAAAAGAATAACTGAAATTGAAGCACACAAGAAATATCCTTAGGTGGGCTTCAAGTTTCTGCATCATTTACCCTTTTTCAGCTGCTTTCAGGGGCAAACGCTCAACTCGGCTAAGGTAAATAAGAAGGAACATTTGCATAGTACAAGATAACTTCTCCTCATGTTTTTATCAAGAAACTGGGCGGTCTGTGTGCTAGTCTTTTGCTGCTCGATCGTAGCATCACGTTTACAAGCAGTGGCCCCAGCTTGTAAAGGGAACCGGCCGGAACACTTGGCAATAGAGACCGACTCGTCTACTGCAAAATCAAATAACGAAAGAGCCATATACTAAAAATAGAATAGTAAATAGACAGCAGGGCGGAGCGAGAAGAAGAAAGCTCTAACAAACCAAGATAACATAAGGGATGTCTTATATTATCTTGCTTAAACTAAATTAACATACAAAGCTCAGAATTTCCATGCTAAGCTGCAATATAGCATGATACAAAAAATGAACAAAAAAATAAACAAAAATCAATAAAAGCCATTAGCCTAAAATTTCCCCACAATATCATTATGTGTGAGAGGATTACCAATAAAACAATTTAAAGAAAGAGAGAGTGACACATGCTATGGAGAACTAAATAAAGAACTTATGTTTTCATGGTCAAACTTCGTAAGAATTAGCTCGCAGATAGACGAGTTTTATTTTAGAGATGATAGAGAATTAGACAAAAATTACAAGCAATAAGTTACCTTTATCTGGATGATTTACGAGCATTATTCTTCGGTGGGCTTCTCTTAGTCTTTGCCGACTTGTAGAAGCACTAATAAAGGGAAACTTGTAAAAGTCACAAGATCATGGTTGACCATTGACTTATTGATACGTATGAATCACATAATGCTACAGACACAGAAATCGCATACTTTGCAGCGTGTGATGCAGCTGTTACAATAAAAAACCTCATTGAAACCATAAAATATTAATATATGGACAATAGAACGATGTACTTGGTTTTGACAACGCTTGGACACGAAACTTATTTTCAAGTTAAATAAAATAAAAACGAAAAAGGAAGACACAAGAGTAGAACTAACAAATAAATGAAAGTTACTCAAAATAACTAAACTGCTTGTTAAGTCGAGTTGGTTGCAGTGTTTCATGTTTCCTTCTATTGCCATGGGTGGGGGCTATAACATCCTCCATCACAAAAAAGAACATACATACACAGAGAAGACACCCAGTTCAGAAACATAACATAACATAAACCATAAACAGCATGTAGAAATAATCCTATATAATCACTAAAGGAGTCTGGGCTCTAGCCTCTTTATACACATCACATCCAATTTTTTAAGCCAAGCGAGTGAGGACGTAATTTCTATTTCCCCATTGTTCATCAGCAACACTACTTCGGAGCCACACTAACATCGCTCGTGCCAACCTGGGATTCTCGTTAACGCACATAATTAAGCCATTCTTAAGGTTATGCGATGTAATAGAAGTAATTTGCTCCCTGTTGAGAAATGGTAACAGTACACTGCAGTAGGACCCAAAAAGATCCAGCAACTCAACCAAATTACCTATATTCAAGAAATCTTTCGAGCACTCCCTTCAGCTCTTATATTCAGTAGAAAACTTTAGAAACAAAAAGCCAACGAAATTCCTAGATAAACTGCTGCTTGGCAATGACTCACCAAAACATTGTCATCCAACTGCTTTCTACTCATTTTGGTAACCCGCAACGTTAATGGAAATGGGATTCTATTCATGCCATAAAGTCTCAGACGATAAAAATGATTGACAAGACAACACAGATTATAGGATACCTTTGTTTTGACCAAAAGGTTATAAAAATATAAAAACAAGGTTACATTTAATTTAGGACTAAAACAAAGTTTTAAAAGGCAACAGCGAAACTGTAAAACAAAAAACTTACTTAATTGAAAATAAATGCACCTTGCGAATTCTAATCAAGAGTGCCAACGAAAAAATATTGTGGACTTCATCAACACAGATGCAAGAATGTGCTTTGTTTACAGTCTCCTGCGGTAATTTTTTTTAGAAAAACGTTTGCACACGGTCTTCTAACTTTTATGGACATGGAGCTTCCCAGTGATGGACCATTCGATTCATTTACACAACGTTTTGCTCATAGTATTGAGCAGAACAATTAGTGAATGCTTTCAGGGCTCAACTGCTTTCATAGTGCTGCGTTTAGCGCGCTCATAGAAAAGCAAAATTATCAATGTGGCCTACCATTGAAAACGGTCGATAAGATTGGATAAGTTTTCGAAAAAAAGGGCTGACAAATGGGATTTTCCAAATTGACACCAAGTTAAAGCAATACCCTGATAAAAATAAAGACAAGGCAGAGAACGTTTCACATCAGTTAGGCACAAGGTGCACCATTCATATTTTCAAATTTTCCCTGGGCTTGGAAATTGATGCTTTTATACAAATTTGTGCATGTTCCAGAGGACAATTTGCTTATTCTTTTATCTGCAAAAAACGGCTATTAATACTAATACTATTAACACTATCATCACTCTCAACCGGCACATAAAAGGTATCGAACCTGGTAAAGGTCAAAGATACCCATTTCGATTTTAGGTTGATTAATGGCATTAATGATTTTAGGTTGACTTGGTCATTCGTATTATTTATCTTGTTCAGGCACGCAGCATTGAGTGAAAATTAGACGGCTTTAAATAGAGAAGCAGATTTTGTCTTCGCAGGGGATTCTAAAGGCTCTGCTGAAAATATTCTTCCTTGTTTTTCCTTTTCTTGGATGTTGAATTGCAGTTGCTAAATGAATGAGAAATATACAAATAAATGAAAAAGGAACTGGATTTACAACCCAACATACCTCACTCCTAAAACTAGAGCGGCTTCCCTCTTAGTCATTTTAGCATCAAATCCTCCTCTGTAGTATCCATTCAATGCCTATGAAATAAAAAAAATATGCAAAATATCTATAAAGACACATTATAGATTAACAAAAAAACACACCACTGTTAGAGAATGAGAAATAAACTAAAGCAAATTGTTATTTCAAACTTTGTCCCTTTGGGGCAACCTCTCTTTCCCTGATTTCTTTCACAGCGAAACTCTCAAAGTGTTTTTATGAAAAAAATTGAGACCTATCAGTTGCAACAACAATCTGAACTGCAAAACTGGTGAACCACATTCTGCAATGGGAATGTTAGAGAATGAATCAAGCCGACTTAAATTGGTGATAATTAGATAGTTTCGTCACTTCATTCAGTTGCGTCATTATGAGAAATGAAATTAATTTGATATCAAAGATCAGTCCATTACGGTAAGCTCTGCTTATAGATATTCATACAGTGAAGCTAAATATGTACTGCTCCTCAAGGGTTTTATAGCTCTGTTCTAAACTGTTATTACATTTTATTACTACAAATTTTGGGCCAGTAGAAATGGGTTTAACTATATCAATCAAGTGGGTCCGAATGTGAAAGATACAGCAATTCGTTATTGGGGTACATTTTACTACCATCAGAAGTTTTAGAAATAATTGGTCGAAATCCCTTGACGCTGACTGAGTTCCCATGTCCCAACTTTCCTGGATACATGGAAAGAAAAAAATGTTCTTACAGCAGTAGTGATTTTTGGTATTTGCTTTTCAATGGCACTGAAGTCGATCTTCTTGACACCTTGAATAAGCAACCTTGCTAAAAATAAAAAAAATAACAAAAGGCTATTTAAATTAAGATTACAAATAAGTTCAGACAATGCATGAACTGTGGTAAATTGATATACGTTGTCTAACCTATACCCTCGACCTCGTCAACCTGGAGTTTATGAGGTTTGCTGTTTCGTACAAGTTCTAGTTCGTGCAAGTTTTGGGTGTGCCAGTGAACAAGGGAGAGAGCCTCTCCCTCCTTCTACAGCCCAAGAAAATCCTCCAGGCAGAAGTTTCTGCCAAATCAAATAAATTTTCGAGATGATGTTGGGGAAAGTTTCACCAATAGTTGTCACTGCTCATTTGGTCAGACTAAGGTTATGGGCAAGCGTACGATGGACTGGGCAGAAAAGAACGTTCAGATGACGAGAGGACTGCTCATCGGCGATGGGCAAAACAGGTTAGGTTAGGTTAGGAAAAGCTAGAGAATGAAGTAGACGTAGCCACCGCTGCCTTGCCTGGAGGATACTTTCCGCTCTATTGTGAAAACATAAATTCCTAGTGTCACCAAGAGCTTATTTCCAGGGCGAGTCAAAACAACCACTGACTCAGTTGAATAGGCCAAACTGGTCCACGAGCTTCAGCACAAAATTTCATTTTAATATTAGGAGATGACATGAAATTTTCAAATATTTCTTCAATACATATGATACGAGAGTTATTAGTACGAGCATCATAATCATATCGAACGCCCCCATCTTATCCTCACGCTGTTTCCTTGTTCCCAGTCCCCACAGTTATTAACAATCCCATCACGGACGAGCTGAGACTAAAATTATTGTTTGATTGAGATTGTTGAGATGTAGAAAATGAGTCGAGAGCGGAAAGGCGAGGGTTCAATGTAGAAATAAGTTACCAGCAATCTCAAGTTGGGAAATCTGAAATTACTAGTGGATGTGTCGTTTTCAGTCTTCTGTGCAATGGATGGATTGTAACCCAGTTATATTTACTACTAATGGTTGTGTTGTTTTCGGTCTTCTGTGCAATGGGTGGATTGTAACCAATTTATAATTACTATATCTAATTCTTACGCGCTCGATGCCGCTGGGCAGTATCTTCGCTTAAGTTCCTGTTTCGTTTCCATTTACTTAAATCAATGAGGCCTTGATAAAAAGAATTATTATAATTTTTACATTCATTTCTTAGGCGATCGATGCCGCTGCATGGCATCTTCGCTGAAACTCCTGTGTCTTTTCCATCCTTGAATCACTGAAACCTCGAGAAAAAGAATTATTTTTTCTAATTATTTTCATTTTTTCCGCTGAGCGGCACCTCCTTTCGTGCCCAGTTTTGCCTCCAAGGGGATGGATTTCTATATAAGTCCTCGATTCCACATATTTTAAGTTTACTTACTTCGCGGGTTCTTGCCTTGCAAACTTCGTGCATTACTGCACAATCAATGCACAGTAGTGGGGGAGCTTAGAGTCATTTATCATGACAATCGTGCATTTTATGATACCAACATGAAACTTGGCACACATGTA
>WUAR02518864.1:0-13488 GCA_015164055.2 Chrysaora achlyos
ATGGGTGGTGTTGCCCCGGTCGTCGTCCCCGTCTTCATCCTTGCCGATGAAGCTGCACGCGACCCAGTTGCCTGAGCTACCGTCGATCTCGATGCCATTGTCGCCGAAAGCCCGGATGTTCAGACCTCGGATCGTCGAGCCGTCCGAGCCTGCGCCGAGCACTAAGCCGTCGAATGCTCCGCCGCCGCCATCAAGCACAATCGCATAGGCTGGGCGGGCCGAGATCGCCTCGGTGCATACACCGCCATTATCCGGCTGCGTCGAGCCATCGATAACGACCGGATCGGTGATCTCCGGCAGCGCCGAGAGCGGCGTGATCACATGCGGACCTGCCCCGTCGATGCTGAAGGCGATGGTGTCCGTGCCCGAGCCGCCGTCGCAATCTCCACTGGTGGTGTCGGTGTTGCCGTTGGCGTTGAGCAGCGCCTCGCGCAGCGTGCAGGCCCCATCGTTGGCGGTCGTGTTGTCCGCTGTCGTGGTGACGGTGATGGTGCTCTGGGCGAGGGTTGTGTGGGCTGCTGCTAGCATGAGCAGCATCAGCGCAGTCAGGAGTCTAGAGAAACGTCGTGATGTATACATAGCTATCTGGCTATCGTTGGGTTAGAGGGATTAGCTCCGGGTGTGGTGATCCATTTAGGGAAGGGACGCCTGGGCTTGGTCTGAGCCCGGTGGCCCCGATGGTCCCGTTGCCGCCGATGGGCTGAGCAGGTCGAGCACGGCTCGCAGCGCGTCAAGCTCCAGGTGTGAAGTGGTAAAGGGGGGCGACCTCTCCAGCCCGCAGTGCGTCGCCGGTGTAGGCTGCTGGGCTGTGTGTGATTTGTTTCGTGTCATCGGTTCTAGGAGATCTGGTGTCGAGTGCAGGGCGTTGTGCCCTCTGCCATCCAAGATCCCGCAACACCCCATCGCCATGCCCGACAAGCACGACTCCCAATCCGACATTGACCTCGCACTATCCGACATCGACCTTGCACTATCGGACATCATCCCCCAAACGGCCTTTTTATGCTCGCCTCCCACGATAGACAGAGATTTGAACGACTCGTAGAGCGACTCGCGGCGTTGCATAAAAAGAGCCCTTCCCGGCCCGGAGGCTGGGAAGGGCTATCGCCTATGACGAGGTCGGGCTCGATCCAAGTGGAGCCCTAAGAAAAACACCAGAGCCAGAGCGATCAGCCTCTCGGGCGGCTCGGCCTTGTCTGTGCCCTATTCTTGCTGTGCCTGCTCGGCATAGACCGAGGGAGGCATTCCATAGCGCTGCACGAAGGCTCGGCTGAACGACGTCTCCACCCCAAAACCCACGGTGAAGGCCGCCTCCTTGACTGACACCTGACCCGTGCTCAAGAGCCGCGCTGCCTCCTCCAAGCGCTTCCGGCGGATCAGCGCCGTGCTCGTCTCCCCGGTCAGCGCCCGCAGCTTGCGCAGCAGTTGACGGGGGCTCATCGCCACAGCCTCGGCCAACTCGTCGACGCCGAAAGCAGCCTCAGCCAAGTGCTCATCGATGAGGGTGTGGACCTGTTCGAGGAAGGCGGCTTCGCGGGGCGGGAGGCTCGCCTCGGGAGGGGGCTCGTCGATGCCATCGGCCTGCGCCCCGGCCTCCTCGATACCGTTGGAATCTGTCGTTGCATCCTGGGGCGCAACTGCACCAGCCTGGTCGCTCGGCGCACCGGTTTGGTCTACAACTGCGCCAGTCCTGCTGCTACCAACATCAGCCTGGGCTCCAGTAGTATCAGCAAAGAGCGACCGCAGCCGCTCCCGCTCCGCGATGAGCATGCGCACCCGCACGATGAGTTCTTCAGCGTTGAACGGCTTGGGCAAGTACGCATCCGCCCCCGACTCAAACCCCGCGATTCGGTGCTCCACCTGCGCCTTGGCCGTAAGGAGCACCACCGGGATGTGGCTGGTGGCGGCCTCCTGCTTGAGCGCTGCGCAGAGGTCGAGGCCGTCCATCACGGGCATCATCACGTCTGAGAGCACGAGGTCGGGCACGGTCTCTCTCGCGCGTTCGAGGCCTTGTTGTCCGTTGGCGGCTTCAAGGATGGCGAAGTGGTCTTCGAGGTGGGCACGGATGTAGTGTCTCATGTCGGGGTTGTCCTCGACGATGAGCACGACGGTGTTCTGGTCGTCGAGGGTTTCAGCGTCGTCGGGCTCTGGGGCTGGCGCGATGCGAAGGGATCCCGAGATGGTGTGTTCGATGCGCTCGGCCTCGTCGGGCGCGGCATCCCAGGGGGCGTCGTCGTCGATGCGTTGGGCATGGTTGGCTTCGACGGGCATGGTCTGGTCGGCATCGAGAGGCCGAGCGTCGTCGGCTACGAGGAGCATGTCCTCGTCAGCCTCGTCGTGTTCAAGCCGAGGCAGGATCACCGTGAAGCGCGTGCCGAAGCCAACCGTGCTCTCGACCGAAATCGTCCCCTCGTGAAGCTCGACGAGTTCTTTGACCAGCGCCAGCCCGATACCGGAGCCCTCGTGGCTGCGCGTGGAGGTGCCCTCGACCTGATAGAACCGGTCGAATAGGTGCGGCAGCGCCTCCTCCGGAATGCCCGAGCCGGTGTCGGCTACGATCAGGCGGATCGTCTCGTCGGCCTGCTGCTCTAAGGCTATAGCCACCTTGCGCCCCTGGGGGGTGAACTTGAAGGCGTTCGAGAGGAGGTTGATCACCACCTTCTCTAGCTTGTCCGTGTCGTAGACGTGGAGGAGGGGCTCCGAGGGAATACGTTTCGAGTAGTCGATGCCTTGGGTCACGGCGATCGAGTCGAAGAGGGCAGCGAGTTGCCGCAGGTGTCCGGCGAGGTCGCGGCGTCGGAGCCGGAGGACAAGGGCTCCAGCGTCGAGCTTGGAGAGGTCCAAGAGTTGGTTGATCAGGCGGAGGAGGCGGCTGCCGTTTCGCCGGGCACGTTCGAGATGAGGGCGGGCGGCTTCATCGACATGGTAACGTCCGCCCAGCAGGTCGTCGAGGGGTCCGAAGGTGAGCGTGAGCGGGGTGCGGAACTCGTGGCTGATGTTCGCTAGAAAACGCGACTTCAACTCGTTGGCCCGCCGCAACTCACTCGTCCGCTCATCAATGATCGCTTCCAACTCTTCGGTCTTGCGCTGCATCTGCGCCACGCGGAACTGCACCAGCAGCGCCACGAGCCCGCCCGCCCCCGCCAGATACAACAGATACGCCCACCAGGCTCGGTACCACGGTGGACGGATTACGAAAGCATAACCCGCAGACTCACTCGTCTGCCCCGTCGCATTGCGGGCACGCACCTGGAAGACATAGTTGCCCTCGGGCAGGTTGGTGTAGTCTTTCTGGGCCTCGGCGCTCCAGGCCGACCAATCCTCGTCGAAGCCGTCGAGGCGGGTCTGGTAGCGGGTCAGTTCGGGTTTGGCGTAGTGCAGCGCGGCGAACTCGAAACGCAGTTCGTTGTCTCGATAGGCGAGCACGACGGTGTTTTCAGCCTCTTGGTCTTCGGTATAGCCGCCGTAGACGACCGAGTCGCTGCGGGCGACGACGCGGCGGATCAGGACGGGAAACGTGGATGGAGCCTCGGAGGCCAACGTGGCATCATAGCGCAGTAGGCCGTCTGTGGTGCCCACCCAGACGACGCTCGGCTGCTCGGGATCAGGATAGAGCGACGGGATGTTGCCGAACTCGACCCGAGATACGTCAAACGAGGTCGCCGTGACATAGCGCCCCGTTGCCTCCTGGACGACAAGGGAGACCTCCTGCCGCTGGGGCGTGTGGCTGGCGATCCAGAAGCCGCCCTGGGGGCGTTCGGCGATGCGCAGGATGGTCCGGGTGGTATCGGCGAAGGTGGCTCCGAAGGTCGAGTCGGGCACGAAGCGCTGCGTTTCCTCATCAAAGCGCCGCACCCCCTGGCGCGTGGCTACCACCACCTGCCCAGGGCCAGCGAGATGGAGACTTTTAGGCCCAGGCGGCAGCCCCGCGTCAATGCGGTTGCTGGCAAAGAGTCCTGCTTCGCCGTTCCCCACCTCTTCCGAAAGCTCTAGGCGGTGCAAGTCGTTGGCGGAGCTCTTGACCCACAACAGCCCCCGTGCTTCTTCGGCGATAAACCGGATACTTTGAGGAGACCCCTTCACCCGCCCAGCGAATTGCCACTGCCCACCGCGCTTGCGGAGCAGATCCAGCCCATCCTGCCTCCCAGCATAGACCAGCGTCGAATCGTAGTGCGACGCCTGGAGAACCCATACCGATCCTGTTGGAATATTAGGGAGCAGGGCGGTCTGACTGCCCTCAATGCGATGGATGCCCGCAGTGAGTCCTGCGAGCAGCGTTTCATCCAACGATAGCAGCGACCACGACTGAGTCTTGACGGCCCCTGCCACGGGCTCGAATGTCCTTAGGCCCTCTGCCGTCGGCTCCGGTGCCGTTACCCGCATGCCATCGACTGTTGCGGCATAGAAGCGTCCCTGGTGTTTGGTAAGGTCCATAGGAGGGGCATCGAACCCTAGCACGTCTTGATACAACGAGAGGGGCGAGGGGGTCTCGACCCGTACCAGTCCTTCATTCAATCCAAGCCAGAGCCCACGCCGATCATCGGCATAGACGTACAGCACCCGCTGGTTGGGTAGCCCTGTAGCCTGGTTCAAGATGTACTGTACCCGGCCCTGCGCGTCGAGCCGGGCCAGGCCGTTCACTCTCAACTCCAGTGCCCATCCGCCATCGCTCAGCGCCGCGGCTTGAAACACAGGCGGGAGCGGATCGGTCTGGAAGCGCGTGAAGGTGCTGCCGTCGTAAAGCCACAAGCCCTGCGGCTGGCTGACTACGAGGAGCCGGGGTGCGTCCTCGATGCTCTCACGGAAGGCGACCATATGGCTGATGATTCCGGTAGCGAAGCGCTCGCTGCCGGGTACAACGTGCAGCGAATCGCCACGGAGGGTCATCAAGCCCACGCTGCGCATTTGGAGGTAAAGCACGTCATGGATGGCGTAGATCCTCACAAGCTGAGAAGGGGGGTGGGGCAAGGGGAAGACATCGGGCTCCGGCTCCTCGGGAGGGGGGGCAGCACGCCCCTCGGAGGAACGATTCACTGGCTGATGAATGGCGCGCTGGAGTTGTTGCTGCTCAGGGAGCCAGCGTAGCAGCGCCCGATTCGTTCTGAAGTAGATACCGTGGCTAGTTGCCCCTATTTGCCAGACCCGCCCAAACTCGCGGTGCGCCGGGTCGAGCTGATCTATGAGCGAGACATACTGGAGCTGCCCTGAGGCGTCGGGCGCAAGATAGCCCAACTCATTGTTCCCCCCCACGTAGAGGCGGCCCTGGTCGTCAAGGGCGAGAGAGGAGGCATTCCCGAGATTGGGCAGGCGAATCAGCCGCCAGGAAACGCCGTCGTATTCGAGCACCCCATCGCCGTTGCCAATGTACATGATCCCGCGTTGATCCTTGACAATAGCCCAGTTCTGGCTGTGGCCTCCGTAGTCGTTGCGGCTGAAGCTCTGGATGGCAGGCAGGCCCGCGTCAGAAGGGGAAGCTTCTTGTCCATAGAGCAGCGCCGGAGCACTGAGCAAAAGGCCAAGGAAGAGTGCCCAGGCATGGATCTGGGGTAGGAGCAGGATCCCTCGGCGGCACAGCCTACAAGGCAACCGGTCTGGCAACCAGCACGAAAGGGGGGGAGGGCAGGCGAAGAGAGGCATAACCAAGCGTTTAGCCGGATTACACAGCGGGGCACGAGCGCTGCACGACGATCAGGCACCAGAGGATAGTATCGCCATCGCTTCGGCCAAAAACAAGCGCATTTATTCGGAGCAACAACCTTATAGATCAGCGTTCTGCGGGAGGAGTCGGCAGGCTGGTAACAAGGTGCTGCACCTTCATGATTGGCGCAGGGGCCTGGTGGCAACCTTCTTCCTCTGTTCTCGTTGCTATATCTTACACATGTCCTCTCTTGTCACCTGCTGACACCGATTTCATGGCTAGAATGAGCATCATCGAGGCCCGAAACACTCCCTATTTCTATAGAGGGGGGGAGGGGGCACCGTAATCGATGGCAAATCCGAACCCGCACAAAGCTCGCCTAGAGAAGAAAAAGCGCCGTAGAGTACGCAAAATCGGCACTTTGACGGATGCCCGCCGCAAACTCTGGCAGGCAATCACGAGCGCCGAAGAGGTGCTCTTAGACGACCAGAGTGACAACGCAGTGGTACTTAAGGCTGCGAATTCGATCACTTCAGCATCGACGGCCTACGCCAAGCTCATCGAAGTAGGCGAGATGCAGGCCCAGCTTGATGAGCTGCAAGAACGCCTGGCGCAGCTCCAAAAGCGCAAGGACCGAATGGCGAAGGACCGCGCGGCATCCAGATTGGATTCATCCAATGGGACTTATCGAGCCTGATGACTACCCGCACAGCTACGCTACGCGCGGCTACGCTAGCTGCTCTCTCAAAACGCATCGACCACTTTGCCGACGAGGAACAGGCCCACTGGCGTGAGGCCTGGATCAGCTTTTGGCAAGAGACCTTCTCTGATCTAACAGACTTTGAGCTAGAGCTGATTCGCCGCATCGAGGACGGAGAGCAGGCCGAGCGCGCCCAGGAGCGCCTCACTCAGGGGGCTCCCGCTTCGCTGAAAGCATCACTCGTGGCCTGGCCTGGCTGGGACGAGGCGCTCTGTGAGGCGACCGCTGAGATAGGGCCAGGGGGCTTCATTCCAGTGACCCGCCTTGAAGGGGAGCAAGACCCTGAGGGCGAAAGGCCGGATCTTGCGAGGTGGCCGCACCTCCTTCCTGAGCCTCCGAAGGAGCCGGAGGGCCTCTTGGCGTACTTCCGGGCCATAACGCGGAAGGCGGAAGCAGAGGGGGTGATAACCATCGAGGGCGGGGTCGCAGCGTTTTGGGTGTGTATTCTCTTAGAGGGCCGGGCCGTTCGGAGGGCGAGGACCAGAGGGTAGTTCTATGGCAGGTAGTGAGATGATAGCAGGCGGTGCCGCTAGCGAGGCCGCGGCCTGGGCCCGCCAGGCGGGAGAGACGGCGAAGGCGTTTTCGGCGTTCTGCACGTACCGAGATCTAGGGCCGTCGCGCTCGCTCGATAGCGCCTATGCCGAGGCGAAGGGGTTACAAAAGGGCGACAAAAGGGCAGCAGGATCGTGGCAGCGCTGGTACCGGGAGCACGCCTGGGCAGAGCGGGCTGAAGCCTACGACGGGCATCTCGACCAGGCGAAGCTCCAGGAGGAAGCCCTGAGGTGGCAGCAGCGGGGCGCGGCAATTGCCGAGGAGCAGTTTCAGCTTGCCGAGGCCCTGATGGATAGGGCTCGTCAGATGCTGGCCTTTCCGCTGACGAAGCAGATTGTCACACAGGCTGATGAAGAGGGCCGCGCGGTCGCGGTGACTCTAGAGCCTGCTTCGTGGAACTTTGGCACTGTAGCCCAGATGGCGAAGGTGGGAGTTGAACTGGGTAGGCTCGCTGTGGGCTTGCCGACGAGTAGCACCCGGCTCAGGGTCGAGCAGCTTGTTGAGGATGAGCTTAATGAGGCGCTCGATAGGCTTCAGTCGAAGCTCTCGAAGGAGCGGTATGAGGAGGTGCTTTCTATTATTGCGGGGGAGTAGGGCAGTCTTAGCAGGTCTGGTAGGACCATAGCAACCACGAGCCGCTAGTCATGTACTATTTCCTCCAATGAGTTCGTCCACCAGCGCCTTTCTTTGTGCTGTTGTTTCAATGACGCGGGCTTGATACCCTCGAATTGGATCAAGCAACTCTTTCGCACTAACCTGCGACAGTGCTGGAATCAAAGGCTTGCCCAGTGCCCAGGCAGCACCCGTCTCCATGAGAACCCAGGGACGATTGATTGAGCGCGGCGTTAACAGGACCAATACCCGTTTTGAACCGATTAACGCCGCGCGAATCGAATCCTGCCACGCTTGGGCTACCTGGATGTCCTTTTCAGCCATGAAGCACTTCAGGCCGTCTCGTTCGAGGTCAACTCGTAATTCGTTAGCGATTGCAGAATCACCAACCGCATAGCTAATGAACACATCGTACTCAGGAGGGAGTGGGATTAGGTCATTGAGCCAAGCCTCAAATTCAGACCGATTAGCCCACAAGCGAACGGCATGGTCGGTAACCTGAAACTGGAGACCGCCTCCCGACCGGGAGAAGTGCGGCTGTACGTTGCCGATGAGTCGATGACGGCCAAGTTCTTCCAGCCAAGTGGCGATAGTTGCCACTCCGATGTCCTTGAGGTGGGAATCATCTTCGGGTGTTGCGTAGGCTGTTTGGCCTTGGTGGTGGGCCGCGACACCAATTTCGAGTAAGCGTTTTACCAAAGATCGATCATCCATAAATAATCTCGGTATGGGCTGATAGGCATAGCGAATCATCTCTGACCTTTAACGATACCTCAGTATCCTCCTCCTCTACCTAAAAATCAAGACGTCTTGAGATCCCGCAATAGCCTATCGAAAGCCCATTGGTACGCCGCCTCATCCTGCCACGTTGAGAAGTCTCCGACGTGGCGGGTGTTCTTGAGATAAAAGGTCCTTCATTTATTCGCTATAGGCTCCTTCCTCTCTTTGTTTATCTACCAGTTCGGAGGAGGAGTCCTCTATGGAGTAGGCTAGGTAGGGGGGTGTTGGGGGATTGCGCGATACGGGACCGGTGTAGGTGTGGTTGGGCGGGGAGATGTAGGGGGAAGGTGTAAAGGAGAGTGAAGAGATCACTTGGCAAGCAACATCTGACCCGACGCCTCGAAAGAACCCGCCTCTAAACGATAGAAATACAGGCCACTCGGTAGATTGCCTGCGTCAAAGATAACCTCATGCCACCCCGGCGGCTGCCTCTTATCGACGAGCATGCGCACACGACGACCTATTGCATCGAAAACCTGGAGCCGAACCAACGCGGTTTGGGGCAGACCATACTGGATCGTTGTCTGAGGATTGAACGGGTTGGGATAGTTTTGATCCAGCACGAAGTCTGTGGGGGGCTCGGCAACCCTCTCTGTGGAGACGTTCGTGCAGCCCGTGCTCAGTACGCTCGAGATGCCCTGGATCCAAGTCTGAAAAGCAATGTCGGTAGGTTCGCAGAGGTTCGTGTTGTTGAACCAAAACGTATTGAGGCTCGACAGATTAGTCAGGCTCAAGGGCAGTGTCCCGCTCAACGGGGTATTCTGGAGTTCCAAGGAGGTAAGGTTGACGAGGTTGCCCAACTCTGGCGGAATCGACCCCGTGAGTTCGCTGCTTTCGAGGCTCAAGCGCGTGAGGTTAGTCAGGTTGCCCAACTCTGGTGGAATCGACCCCGTGAGCCCGTTGAAGCCGAGGAGTAGACTCGTCAAGTTGGTCAGGTTGCCCAACTCTGGCGGGATCGACCCCGTGAGCCCGCTGTCGCTGAGAAACAGGGTGGCGAGACTAGCCAGGCTACCCAATTCCGGCGGGATCGACCCTGTGAGCCCGTTGGCACCGAGGCTCAGGTGCCTGAGGTTGACCAAGTTGCCCAACTCCACCGGGATCGACCCCGTGAGCCTGTTGGCGACTAGGCTCAGGTTCGTCAGGTTGGTCAGATTACCCAACTCCGCCGGAATTGACCCGGTGAGTTGGTTGGAGATAAGGTCCAGGCTAATCACGCGTTCGCCAGTAACAGTAACACCATGCCACTCTGACACCGGCGTCGTGAGCCAGTTCGCATTGTCGGCCCAGTTCGGGCCGTCTGTAGCGTTGTAGAGTCCCACCAGCGCCAACGAGTCTTCCTCAGCTACCTGTGCTTGCACCAACGCTACTGGCAGCAACAACATGGTCAGGAGAATGAGTCTGTATTGCATAAGCCACTGGCTCTTGGAGTGATAGATGCGAACCCAGTTTCAGCTTGCTTTTCATAAGGATCAACACATCAGGCTTGATGATTCGATGAGCCATCACGAGGTCGACGAGGGAGCCGTGTACCTTCTATATATCCGTCGCCCTGGCACATAACACGCAAAATTCTCAGGGACTATCCGCTCTCGGCTGCTCTTGAGGCTGTAGAGCAACCCCCTCTCTATGCTAGACACATTTTCTGCCGAGATATAACCTCAGAGAAAGGATTTTTTTGAGGAGCGGGGCTGGATTGGCGAGCAGAGCCAGCTAGAAATAGGGCGTCTTGCCCGTCTTGGTGATCCTCTCTTCCTCTAGGCGAATCATCTCCTCGGCTTCGTACTGTCTTAGGTATTCAGCTAGACGCTGGGGGCTATGGCCTCGGTGTTCCCCTTGCTCGATCAGCTCGTCGAAGGTGAAGCTATCGGGCATTGCTTCAAAGAGTTCAACCGCCTGGGCTGAGATGTTGTAGGGCCAGGCCTCGGGGGAGGTGGAGGGATCGATGGTGATCAGGGGCAGCTCGCCGGGGGGCGTTGAGGTGTGGTCTTTGAACATTGAAAATGCTTTAAGCCGCACTTGTTGTAGTGTGTAAAGGGCTATGTAGTACCCAGCACTTCTTCCAATTGAGCCACGATCTCTTCAATGCTATGAAGGGAAGAATTTAATGCCACCTTATCCGCGAGGGTTGGGCTAAACTTGAGTACCTCATCCTTGCTCACCTTGTGCCAAATAGGTAGTATCACTTTTCCCTGATCGATCTCTCGTGCAGTTAAGCCATTTAATTCGTATTGAGTCCAAGCTTTACTGAAGAAAGAAGAAGAAAGCACCACGATGCCATAACGAGATTCGGATAAGCCCTTATCAATTGAGTTTTGAAGACTGTCTCCAATCTTGAGGGTAAACTCATCATACCATACTCGAAATCCACGTTCTTTCAATGCCACAGCAAGGGGGCTGACGAAATCCTTCTTATCCTCCCTGGCATGAGAAATGAAGACATCATAAACTATGTTTGATTCAAGATCTTCCATAATTCGTAAGCTTGAGGTTACATCGTCCAACCCTAAGTATAAGTCAGTCCGAACTTTATTAGCCACAGGATAATCTGCTAATAGAGTCTCTGTTGAGGCAATTTGAAAATTTAAATCTGGCTGCAGTCCCAAGTCTTCCTCAAACCGTTTTGTAGTGATTTCTATAGCTTCTGGAGAGAGATCACCTCCAATCCAGCGCCTGCCTTTTTTCTCAGCAGCGAGTAGGGCAGTGCCAGACCCGAAAAACGGATCTATAATAAGGTCATCTGGCTCTGAGGTCATGTCGATGATTCGCTCTAGAACTGCAATCGGCTGCTGGCTCATAAATCCTGTTCGCTCGCTAACTTTCAAGAAAGGAGATATGTCATTCCAAACGCTTCCTATTTTAACGCTAGCATTCTCACTTGCATACTGCTTCATATGCGGTAGAGCGTCCGTCTCAGATAGGACAATCAAGCCTTCATCAAAAAGAGCCTCCATTTTCTCTACACTAAAGCGCCATGTCATCCCTGCTGGGGGCAATACACCTCGCCAAGAATAGCGAGGTCTACCCCTAGAGTTGATAATGAGAGTCACATGGCGATAATGTCCCCTAGAATCTTGTTTAGGAAACCGCTGCAGGATCTCGCCTTGGGTAAGTTGACGAAAAGGATGTTTAGGCAGAGACTCGTCTGACTTACAGTAATAGAGTAAGGATTCATGTTGAACTCTGGGGGCATGAGAATTCGTTATCGTTGATATGGGAAGAATAGCTTCGTATCGGAAATGACTACGATCAAATATCTGGTCCAAGATTAGCCTTATGTTGCCGGTGAGTGAGGGGTCGGGATGGAAAACAACGAATCCAGATGCGCTTAAGACACGGCGGGATTGCTTGATTATATCACCTAAGAACTGAAGGTAATCCCGTAGGCTTACACCTTCCTCCATTCTCGTTGAATGATAATGATCATACCATGAGGGGTCTAGGTAAATTAGTTGGGCGTTGTCGTCAGGAAGCCTCGCTAATAGTTCAAGGCCATCCGTATTGTAGATTTTGCTGGTCACTTGAGTAGAGTTGTTGATTTATAAATGAGATGCCAACCCGTTATTCTCTGATGGTCAGATTGTATCGCGAATACCCATTGAGCTACAAGAAACTCTTTACCGAGGATTCGATATATTGAACTAGCAGCGTGCCTCTGAGGGCACGTCTAGCGATTGCAGAGAACCCCATGCTGCCTCGGCGGTGTGGGGCTTCTCATTTTATTTAGTCCTTGTCCTCCTTCCTGTCGAGCAAATAGCGAGGAGGGGTCCGAACTGTATAATCAGTGAAGGCCTCGATGAGCAAGAGCAACATGCGAGGATTGCGCTCGGGGTTTGCGATAGCTGCCCCTACTTGGGCTCGGTGAAACTTGGCGCTGCCCTTCCTGGCAGTAGGATAGTTCTCATTGAGATGATCGGCGGCCTGTTGCTGCGTCAAGCCCCGGCTCTCAATGCCGCGCCGGGCCAGCTCTGCCAGCTCGTCGAGGGTATAGGTTCTACCTGGTCGAAAGGTCTTCGCCATGAACGAGAAGGATGAGGGTGCTATTGCAAGGGTCATCGTGATCAATGGCATAATACGAAGGAAAGAGTTAACGCAACAAGGTAACAAGGCTGCTTGCTCAATGCAAGCAAATAGCTTGCAATTGTTACAATTAGTCCTTGCCTAATGCAAGCAAGTTGCTTACATTGTTATTGCAATCGCTAGTCATTCTAACCCTTCAAAACCCTCAGAGCTATGTTAGCCTTATTGTGCATTCCTCCCAGTCCCGACACCCGTACGCTCACGCTCAATCTGCGAGGCACCGAGGTCGAAATCGAAGCCTTGCTCCGCGATGGGGCCGCCACCATCGTTCGCGCTACGGCTCCCGGCCTCGTTCCCTTTGACCTTCAAACCGAGGATCTGGACACCATCGAAGCCGCGCTATTCGAGGAAACCACCGTCGAAGCCCTCGACTTCACCCTCCACGAACGACGCCGCTTCCAAGTACGCCACAACGGGGAACACATCGTCGCCATATTCACTGCCTGCGGAGCCCTCGTTCCCCAATCCTCAGAGCAGTTCACCGAGACGGCGGAAGCCTTCCACATCGACCGCCAGTGGGCCATGATTGACGAGGCCGATGTGCAGGGACGCGCCCGGCAGGCTTACGGCTGGTAGTCTATCAAATCCGGAGCCGCGCAGTTCTTGTGTCCTGGCAGGAGGCGGCTCCCTGTCCCTTCTTTCACTTCAAGCAATAGGAATCATGTCCCTGAGAGCCTTAGAGACCAACGAACCCTTAGAGCAATACCTTGCCCTCACGCGCCAGATCAAAGCCCTTGAACGGGAGCGCGATGCCCTCAAGCCTGTTATCACCGAGGCGCTCTACCAGGAGCCCGCTGGCGAGCATGGCGAGCAGTACACCGACTTTGGCGGATACCGCATAGAGCTATCGAGCCGAACCCATTACGTCTACACCGAGGCCGTTGCAAAGATAGAGGAAGAGCTTCGTACCCTGAAGATGAAGGAGCGCAAATCAGGAGCCGCTACCGTCAGCCGGATCACCTACCACCCTCGGTGTACGCCTCATGAGTCAGTACGAGAGACTGAGGCCAGAGAGCTTAAGGCTACCTACATTGCAGCCTATCTCTCGGATCAAGGAATACAGCCCGCC
>WUAR02519975.1:0-13483 GCA_015164055.2 Chrysaora achlyos
GTATTCATTTTGAGTGGGATATTGGGTTGTATATTCTAATCTTTTAATTTCATGTAATTTGAATTCATGTAGTTACCTTCTTCAGATGTTTTGGAAATTGCTTAAGTCTTGTTGGAACAGCACCATCTCTCAATTGAACAATCTGTCCAGTCCTGTTAATCTTGGTCTCAAGAAAGTGATCAGAACAGATTCTTGAATATTTGCTAGGTCTCCAGTCCTGTCTGTGCATAGTCACCAACCATTGTTGTTTCTTTTCTGGATCGGATGGAAACCTAGGTAAACAGAAAATGATTATGTGAAATATTTTGCAAAAAATAAAACCACTTCATGCACTTCGTGAGTTTGAACACAACGTAAATAAAGAAAGGCCATCGCAAAATCTTGGCTTGCTCAGTTTAGTTTTAGATGTTTAAATCAGGTTTAAGAGTATTTGTTAGAAATCCATCCTCTATTTCCCATCCATGTATAAAGTAGCAAGTGAAGTAGAATTCATTTAGAAATTTTGCTTTGCCTGCCGAGAAAATATCATGGCATTTTTTAGGCCATATTGTACTCACGATTGAAAATTGCTTTTTTGCTGCTGATTCTTCATCCTCGCTACCTTCGCTATCACTTCTGGTGCAGTTGTCCCCCTTCTTCTTTCTTCGCTTACTACAACCAAATGCACAGCACTGTGTTCCGTTTTTCCCCATCGTCGATCTCACTCTTAACACTGTTTATCACTGAACACACAAAGCTGTAGCGCAGAAGTGGTCACTCAAAGATGGCGCCGATTAAATGCGCATGCTTCAATTCTACAAGTGCACAAACAATAGATTGTGCTATCCAGTCTTTTTTTAGATCAGTGGTCAGGAACCAAGAAATACAAGGATATCAGTACGAATTATTAAACCATGAAGTAAAAAGTGTGGATCAGTTGGACATACTGGTACGATGTTGTACTTGGAAATCTGTGGACTGCAATATTTAACCAAGGAAGTATAGGCTACCAAAAATAAAACAAAAAAATGTCTGGCTATTGCCAAGTGTTCTAATGGTAACTATTAATTATTTAAAGCCAATTAAGTTAACCTGGAGGTAAGTTAAACTCTTCCATAACTTCAAAAAGTTTTGAAAGGAAAGTAAAACGTCTTTCCCAGCTAAAATCTTCAAGTTTACATATCTCTAAAAATCCTTTAGTTTTATTATATATTTCCGCCTCATTTTGACCTATTGTGATAATAAATCCCAGTTTGGGCAAACTTTTCTATATTTTATATATATCGAGTTGGATTAAGGTTGTTGCCGCAACTACTCAAACTGCGACTTACGTAATAATTCTATGGATTGCGAGTTAGTATAGTATATTTTCCAAATTCAATTGCTAAGTATAATTAAATTGTATCGAGTGGTTTAGATTAAATGACTTACAAACCAAGAAAGCATATTGATAAAACCATTACCAGTTACTTAAGATATCTGTCTTCAATTATATTACTGCTTAGAATGTCATAATTTACCGAGGACATCAAAAGAGATTTAATGATATCTACAAGTAGAAACTTAATGTATAAAAATTCACATTACCTTTCTCTCCAAAGATCCCACAAAGATCCGATGAGGGAAATGTAAGGCAACTGTCTGGGTAGCCAAGCTGTAAGCCTTTAAAGAAATTATATCTTATGGATGATTAATTGATTAGAACTCACATAATTTGATAAAAGGCTTATCATGATATATATATGACTAGCAGTATGGTTCGTGAGGTTCGTAGTTTACTATACAACAAAGCGTGTTTTCGCTCCCTCAAGCTATATTACGATAGCAACAGGTGAAAAAACATTAAGATAGCACTGATCAATCGTCTCTCCACGACACTTCAAGCATATGATATTTATTATTGTACTAAGCCCCTGCCAAATGACAGAGATTCTATGCTTATTTCTTCAGAGTTATATCTATTTGTTCCAAATACAAAGTAGGCCAAAAAAGTAACCCCCCAGCTAAGTATTTTATTCAAAATATTTCTGATTGCAGGAGTTTGTGAATTTCATACCACACACAACATAGCACAAGAGACCTCTCGTGAAGAATTTTTTTGATGGTATTCAACTTTCACCGCAGCGTAATTTGTCTTTAGAATTTGGTCTCCCAAAACCTCCCTTATGGCACAAAATCAAAAATCGATCACGTCAACAACTAAAAGCAAAACAAAATGTCATCTTGCAAAGGCAAATTTGTTGTCCATATTTAATGATAAGGTTCCTTTAAAATAGAGCAATCAGAAGAATATCTAGATCCCTCTAGATTTTATAGAGATAGACCCATAATGCTGCATATTATCAAGCGTGTAGCAGCACCTGCCAAACATATGCGCGAAATATGGTGTAAATTTCAGACTCCAACAAGACGGTGCAAGGGTCATCCTGCACGCTCTCTTCTCAAGATTTCCTTAAAGAAAATGTCCCTGATTTTATTGGAAAAAATCAGTGGCAGCAGCCCCGAATTAAACACCTTGAACTCTTCTATTGAGGCTTCCTTGAAACAGTTCGTGTTTGTGCCGGAAAACATCCATGACATCCAATCATTGCGCGATGTAATTGCACATGGATGAGAGTTATTGCCCCAGCGTCAAATTGTCAAGGCTATCATTGCATGGCTGATAAGACTGGATTGGAAATGTGCATTGAACAAATTGAAAACTTGGAACACATTGTTTAGTCTATGAGATTAGCCTCCAGCACTCTGTTTCATTTGCTGGGTTGCCTATTTTGTTACAGTTAGTTTTTGAAGAGCAAATTTGAGTCTAATTATGCAGACATGAAAGCTGATAGTTATGAGATATTTCTCTATAAATCTCTCTTTGATTGAATTGTTTGTGGCATATATTTCACTTTTAACACAAATATTTTTAATGAATCATTGAGTTTGGAGGTTATTTTCTGGTCCAGGCTGTAAATTGTATAGATACTTCAGAACACTGCAGAAGCATTTTGGAAATGAGCAAAATGCTTTTCCATTAAATTTCTCAGAAAAGTAAATAAGATAAAAGAATAATAATTAAAATTAGTTGTGCTATTGTAATGAGCAGTGACAAAAAAATGACTTTTTAAGCATGAAGTCGTTGTCAAGTAAAGAGAAATAAAGAAAAACCGTTAAAATAAGAAATAGCGTTCGACAATCAAAGTTTTAACATGAAATTGTATAAAAGAGGCATCCAGACGTATAGCACGAGTTTCGTTGAGACCGACTTTACAACCGTACATTTTTACCGGGAGCTGTCATGAATGGCTTAAATTCAGCTTGAAAAGGCTATTGTTGGCACTTTCTAGTAAATTTATTGGCACTTGCATAAGAAAAATATCATGTGAGTTGCGACGTCTTTAGCCAATCAAAATTTCAAAAATGATTCACGTTATTCTGTTATAAAATGTATGGTAGGTAAAAGTGAGAGGAATCCGGCCGTTCTGGTTGGTATTTTGGTTAGAAGCAGCGAATTTTCTTGTGACGAGGTGTGCATTTGATCATGAGCTGTTTAAATCATATTTCTGTAATTTCGTTTGAAGAATGACCACAATTCATCAGCATTTCTTTGGGAATTTCATCGTTTGAGCAGGTTTGGCGCATTAGGAGTTGTAGTTTAGGAAGTAATGGGCATCTGTTTCTTTATAATCGATTATTACATCATCACCAAATCTTTTGAAAGGACCCTCTTCAGCTACATCGATGAGTTGTTCGTGATAACCAAGAAAACAGTATGCGTAGCCTGAGCAAACTTTTTTACCCATTGCTAATCAAATTTTTTAAAAAATAATTGTTGAGAATAAAATCATCAATTTTCAGATTAGTGTAATGATAGGTGACTTTTATTTGCTTTTTGAAACTAACATCAAATCATTTAAATGCACCTTTCTTTGCCACTGTTATCTTATTTTTCTTTGCTTATCTGGTGTCATTTCTTAGCATGAGCTTTGTGTTGATATAATGTCATATCTGAAATTCATTTAATATAGCGAACACCTTAGTATGGTGTAACTTGGATGTAACAACTAAAAGGCTCCATCATCATTTCGGGACCCATTAGAGTGCTTTCTGTTTCTGTTCATTTGAAATGCACTAATTACTGAATGTTGTATATTGATCTTTTAATTATGGCATAAGTGAATATTATAAATAGATATTAAAAGTGAATAATGTTATGGCAAATAAAGCTTCTCTTGGGCATGATATCGTGGCAAGCATCGTAAGCTAGATTGAAAGAAGCATTGTAGAAAAGTAGTTGGAAAAAGCTGTAAAGTGCCAAATATTTTTTCTTTTAAATTTTTAAAAAGTTATTTCAGTGTATGTTTCCAACAAATTTAATGATCTGAAATCATATCCTTGTCTGTATTTACTATTTGTCAAAGATTGGCTTACAGCAGATTCCTGCTACCCTTGAAAACATTTTTTACTATAACAAACAGGTCTTAGAGAAAGAGAAAGAGCTTTGGAATGATAATATTGATATAAAATATATATCATATATATCATATCTTAGAGAAATAATGAAAAATATGCGACTCAGAGCTTCATGATTCCTCAATCTTCAGATTATCATTTCTTATTTATCTCTTGCAGAACATATACCATAAATCCCCGAATAAGCATTGGGGATCCTTTTTTTGATTGGGGAAGGGGTTATTTGAGGGAGAGGCTAATTTTAAGCCATGACAAAAAAAAAACAATAAAATGCCGTCAATTTTTGTTGACCATTTGAAAAAAAATGATAAACATGCAAATTTTGAGATTAAGTAGTTTGCTAGTTTTCTTTCACAAAAACCCCGCCTATTAATCGTGTTTGTTGCTCATGCCATTCCCTGAAAGCCAAACAATGACAAGGGAGGTCCTTTTTTGAAAGAGCAAGCAATTTCTGTTCTTTGTATCATTGGAGAAGCTCATTAAGGAATTTAACTATTTCACTATTTCATTTTATGTAATATTTTTAAAATGCAACCGGACTGACAGGGCCATGCCACCGAGAAGGAGGCATGGGGCTAAATTACATGGCGAATATGAATATGAAAAAAATTTAACCAAACCAACCAAAATCAACTCCGGGGGAGGGGAGCATGAGGAAAGTGCTTTCCGTGATTACAGAATAATCCAAAGCTTTAAGAAATCAATATTTGGACCCACAAGACCTGCCCGTACTGTACCAACTCAGCGGGCCTGCCCGTACTGTAATACAATACTATATGAAACAATCAGGGCTTCGAGCTTCACTGATTAGTATAGTAAAATGCCCAGCTACACACATAAGGTAGCTTATGAACACTGCATGATTGTAAAAATTAAACAAAACAGTTACAAAATGAACCTCCTTTTTGTAAATTTTGTTAGAAAGGAACAACCAATGTGAGCATGTCATGTTTCATAATTGTGATGCAAATTTCGTCGCATTTTATTTCAAACAGACTGTTGTGAACAAGGTCATTTTCTATTGTGAGGACAGCGCGATTGAAAAATTAGATAGCAATTAAAGAGTAACGGTTAAAAGATGTGTCAATAAAAGCCTGCCTTTTAGTTTAATGTTTTCAAACCAACTTCACAGTAAGAAATTTGGAATGATGGACGATTTGTAAAGGAAAATAATAGAAAAATTACAAACCTACCATTAGAAACCACCAATTTACGATCGAAATGTACAAATGTGACCTACGATTGTTCAGAGGAATCCACTACAAAGTCTGCCAAGCTAGCCAAAAAAATCAAGATAAGATAAAGAATTTATTTCCCGGGAGGGGGGGGTACTTAGTATATTTGCTCAATGGGGATGTGCCGTTTTTATGGGTATCGTTTTCGCCAATTTTTTCTAGAGCAAGGGTATCGAAATCAAGCAGTTTTTCTAGAGTAGGTTGTTAAAAAGGCATATTCTCTCTATAGCAGGTTACTGTTGCAAAAATTTTCGTTTTAATTTTCATGGTTTTCTTAATTTCTTCGTCTCTCTCGTGGACTTTGCTGAACGAGATGTCTGGCCAAACTACAAAGTAACAAATTAGTGTATTTTGGCCATTTGTCCAAATTCTGGATTATACTTTTTCCATTTTTTTTCTAGGACAGGTTATCGTTTTGAGGCTAAAACTCTGGAGCAGGTTAAAAAAGAAAATTTCGGTGGGCACACCCCCGTATAAAAGAAAGTCAAGTACCCCGGGATTTATTTGCTGTACTTTTATTTTTATGCAAAATTAATGGATGAGGTTATCTATGAACTACAAAAAATATATTGATTAGGTTTTCTATGTAGCTAAACTCTTAAAATATGACCATTGAGCTAATAACTGTAGTTTATTGAACAAACTTATGACAAGAGAAATACAAAATTACTTTTTACTTTATACTTTTACTAAATGAAATCATGGATGAGGGCCTGTTATTTGCTGAAAGGAAAAACATCAAGCCCTGAATCTAATATGCTTGAATTTTATGTGATTTTTTATAGATTTAATGGAAATTTTAGAGTCTTTTGAAGAAATGAATGAACTCTTCAGCTACTTAGTTTGAGTTACAGTGTTTTTATTGATATGTTTGTATTTTTAGTTGGCAATTACTTGGTAACTGCAGTTTTTTTTCATATTGCAGTTTTCAGTGGTTTTCAAAGACTCAGGAGAACAGACTTTGGACAATTTTTTATATATTAACCTTAGAAAATTGTATTTCACTTTAACTGCAAGTAATGAAATTTTGACTTTTCGTTCACTTTCGACTGCTGCAATCTTTTTCGGTCAATCTCAGTTGAATTTTGAAGACGCAAAGTTCAAGGGAGCATTTTAGTATTTAGATTTATTAAGATATTTGTTATTGAGAAAATATTGCGCGCACTAATCTTAAGCGACCGCACAATTTAAAGATGTTTTGAGAAAAAGGAGACCATCTGAAACCATCTGAAACTGTATTTTCTTATTTTTGTTAGTGCTTCAATTTTTTTGGTAACTTCACTTGCAGATTTTCCTGCTTAATATATCCTCTGTCTACTTCAGTTTTGGAAAATGTTTTCTTTACATTTTCCTATGCAATTATGCTCAAATACGGTTTAAAAATTTCTTCCAAGATGAATACATTAAAAAATATCTGATGACGTCATCGACAAAAAAACGCTGTAGTCAGCAAATCAATTAAATCTATATGTCAAAGTGACGGTATTTTTGTAAGAAGTACAAAAATGTTATTCCGTATGAAATAGGAGCAGTATGAAGGAAGTTATGGTTGTTTTTCTGTCAATTTTACCCCAAATTACCCCAAATTATGTCATCAGTCGCGTGACAACAGTTCTCGGCGGATTTTGAAAGTCCTTTACCCTATCTATCAGATTCAGTTGAAAAAATATAAGTTAGCATGTTTTTAGATTGTTCCACTATATGCCCTGTCTATAGGAGGCGGGGACGTGTGGCAGCACTTACTGAAAAGTGTTTCCAGGTCTGAAAGGCTAAGCGATATTATCTTTGATACCCTGTCAGAGGCTAGGGCTGTCGAGGAGCTGGCAGTACTAGATCGTGGCAATAAAGGCGCATTACATTCCACTACAGAAAATGAAGAAAACTCCTCAGCTGGGGAGTCGGGATGAAAAGTATTGTATAAACGATTAGCCAAGGTTCCCTTTGGTCCTTCGCTGGCTAGCTTGTATATAAGTGCTTTGGCATGTAGGTCAGTGATTTTTTAATTTTCTCAACGCTACTGCTACTCTAGTGGAAAAACTCTTTCTTTTTGATTCATCTATGTTCGTACTAAAATCCGAAATCCAACGAACCTAAACTCTACTTTTAATTAGCTAACCACGGAGTGAATACGCAGAGAATTTAATAAAGTTTAACGTGTGTGCAAAATATACATGAAAGGAGAACACCGGGAGAACTAAGGAGACGCAGGGCGAGCACAATTGGACATAATGATACCGCCTAGAACTTTAACATTGCTTAAAGGACAAGGAAACTAAAACGTGTTTATATAAACAATACATATTTTGATATATTATCAGGTTTTATTTAATGAATTTGCTTGCCAATGTACATAATCTGCAAATTGAGTTTGACAGCTTTGGGAAAAATAGAACCCCATTGGCCCTTCTTAATGAAGCTTGATGATATTAATTCAAGGGGATTTATATCCGAGTAACATAAAGAGACATCTTGCATTGCTGAGTTTCAAATAGTTGTCAAAAAATTTCTTGGAATTTGCATCTGCCTCTGATTTGTATTAAAAATTATGTACATCAAAGTCAAACGCAAGAATTGCTTCATAAGCCACAAAGAAAATATACTTAACAATAATTTTAAATAAGAGGGGTCCTCAGAATGAGCCCTGTAGTAAAACTTATGTACATTCTCTCCTTGCACTGATCGATGTGACTTGGCCCTCTGAAGCTGTGAATGGGCTCAAGTTTACTTCTACTTGAAAAATGCGCATCGGGCTTAGCAATAAGTAAATTGTGGCTCAGACATGCCTAGAAAGATCCACTTGCGCCCCAAGAGCCCCTTGAATTTATTTTTTCTTCTTAAAATTTTGAATTTTGCATCTGACCATATTTCCCACCGTAAAATTAACTAAAGTTGGGTAAATAGTTGGCACAAATCCTTTCAGGGAGTTTCTCTTGTTATTTGGAAGTTTCTTCACACTTGAAAAAGTTCAGAAATTGTCATCAAGGAGCCGAAGAGCAGGTAAAAAACTCAATAGCAGTTAGAGTACACGAGTTTCCCGCTGCGCAACGTAATATCTACATGCAGCTGGGTTTGAGTAATCTCACAGAGGGCAGAAGAATTATAATTTTAACTTGTCTGATTAAGTTTTCGGTAATTGCCGGTTTGTGACACAATTTTTATCTTTGAGATGTTTTACAAATGTTATACTTAAATCGCTCATCAAAAATTAAATACACTAACCAGTTGCTTATTCACACAGCAATGCTATAGCGTTAGTTGTTAACAAAATGTTATATAGAGAATATATATAATGAATATATATAATTTTATACAATGAAAATATAAAAAACATCCAGAAACACAGATAGTGATAAAAATAAGTTTTTTGCGACAAACAGATACATCAATCCGTTTAAAAGTCTCATTTATTTAGAGAATTCAAATCCTTACTGCTGTTTATGTAATCTTGTCGAAATCATTTTATATTATTTGGCTAGTAAAACAAGAAGACAGGTTACAACAAACATCTATTCCATTTCTCTGTATGGCATGTGTAAATTATTTCTTTACTAGTGGATGTGTCGTTTTCGGTCATCTGTGCAAGGGGTGGATTGTAACCAAGTTATTGTAGCTTTGTATTTTAAACTCGCTTGATGCCACTGCACGGCATCTTCGCTGAAGCTCCGGAAACCTCGACAAAAAGAATTATTTCTATAATTTTTTTCATTTTTCTGCTGCGTGGCGCCTCCATTCGTGCCCAGTCTTGCCTTCAAGGGAATGGATTTTATATGGGTCCTCGATTCCGCGTAGTGTCAGCTCACATAGTTCCCAGATCCTTCGTTGGCAGATAACATGCATACTGCACAATCAATGCACAGTCAAACTCGACAAGTGTCATGGCGACCACGCATCAATTGGCACTTGGTAGGCCAGAAAATCGTATTGACCTTTCAAAGACAAAGAGGAATGCGTCCTTTGTCTTCTCACAGTGGGTAAACAACATTTGAGAGAATGGGAAAGCAAAGCAAGCCAAAAAAAAACAACTTCATCGAAGTACTACTCTGAAACTCGAAGGAAATTTTCGTAAGTAAAACAATATAAAGCAAGCAAACGTTCGTGGCTTTGGGATTGGGAAAGAATCTTTCGAAAATGCGGAATTTGCTGCAAGCAGAGTGTTGTGGATATTTACACTGCTATATTAACAGGGTCTGAAATAATGGCCTTGGTTCTCCAAAAAAATGATAAAAAGAACAAACAAGAAGTAAAATGAAAGAGAAACGACTAAAATAACGAAAAATGCTGTGATATAGCTACGGATGAGGAGCAGCTGTTTAAATGGGATAAGATTAAAACCCGCATGATAGGCTTGAGTTTTTTATTTCAAGTAAGAAGTAGATAGGCGAGACAGCGTGGAGCTTTTGAACAACTTCTTGCATAACGATTGCACATGTGTTTTGAAAGAAAATTGTTTATCCAAGGTTACAAAAACATAAACAGGTCATTCAGGTAGATATTAAACAAGAGAGGCCCCAGAACAGATAAATGCGGGACACATACGTCTCTCTCCGCGTGCTGAAAGACCCATTCGCCCTAACTCTCTGCTTTCGCCCATCCTAGCTGTGGATAAGCTGCAATGCTCCTCCGCTGAATCCATATGCTTCAAATTTTGCGATTAATAAACCATGATTCAAGCAGTAAAAGGCTTTGGAAAGGTCCAAAAATATGGCCCCAACAGTGTTTCCGCTGTTTAATGCATTTCTCTACTTTCTATGTATAGAAGAAGGTCCAGCTTTCTGTAATAGTTTAATTTGGTTTTGCGCAGCATTTTTAAAATTTATTTCTTTGCCGTTTGTAAGCCATTTTTGGCTTTGCTATATTTGTTCAGATACCTGGTGCGATGCATCATTTCTTTTCACAGTTCTCTGGTCCTAAAAGGATCGCCATTTGCGAGAAGGTACTTTCTGTTTATTGGAGCTTTTTGAAGTAACACACCAAAGTTTCCATGACTTAAAGAGTCAGACCGAATATGATCCATACGTAGTAGGTACTATACTCACGATAGGTAATTTTTGTTGGCCCTCTCTTGCTAAATCCCCTTTTCAGCATGCTAACAGTCGTAGCATGAAAGTCAGATCGTCCCGTTTCTGTTGTGGTCGTATTATGGAAATTATGTTTCCTGTTAGTTAATATAAAGTCCATGCATCGGGGGTAATTTGACTTTAAAAGCAAGTTGGGTCCTAAATAAGACTATAACGATTTTAGCTATCCATGAAATCACTGTTCACCCTTACGTTTATTTGGAGCACCATCCCTAGCATAAAATTCCTTTAAACCATCGACCGGATTGCCTCACCTTTGTTTTCTCGGCTGTTTAAGAAATTAAACGGTATAATTAGACATCTTGCGTTTTTTAGAGCAGGGGGGTTTTCACTGTCACTTCGATATCTGCCCAATTGCTTTCTGAAATTTGGCTCTTGCTTCCTTGTCTCGACCGCAAAAAAGGAGACAGTAGGGCTCATGAGCCAAATACGTTTCAAAGAAGACTCTTAAGAAGACCATTTCCAGCCACAACCTTCGAATGAAAGATTTTCGACAGGTGATTCTGTGCAATACAGCCAGTTTTTGCCAGTGCACTTTCAAAAAGGCTTACTTCGGAGAGTGTGGATTAGGAGGGAGACTTAAGGAAGACTTTACTTTCAATTTGTGATAGAGTCTTCCTCTTGTTTTCACATAGCTTTCCATGTCTTTGCCATAATATATTACCGTTTGAGCAAACTTTTGAACATCCTCCATATCGCTAAAACTAGCCCTTTTTTCTTTTCCAAGGCTTTCAAGCAGTGCAAGCTATCGTGGGCTCTTGATGACTATCTTCAACAACTTTAAATTTCCTACGTTGTAGAAATAGGATGTAGTATGACATCCAGACAAAGCATGTAAAGCTGGTTGATGAAGGCAAAGATATCTTTCTGAAATGTGAATAAATTTCTCCAGCATTAACAAATTGTCAATCATCTTTTCTGAAAACCATTTTAGCTTAAACCATCAATACGAGCACATCCGTATCTTTCACTACAGTTACAGAAAAATTACTTGCAAAAAAGCTTGCAAAATTAGCCTCGTGTTGGCTTCGTGATTACATTTTGCAATTTATTGCACTCTTTTAATGCATACTTGAAATGTTGCATTACCTGTTGTGTAAACAAGTGGTATAGCACCAGTAAAGCATCCGTGTTCCTTCCATCCTCAAACAGTCTAATCAAATCGATTTTGTTCTCATTTCGGTACAGGATCACGTGCCATGTAGAGTCTTGCAACATATTTTGGTCATATTCATCCAAATTAAATCTTGGCTCAGGCTCATCACGCTCCTTTCTGGTGTCGTCCTTCGCATCTTGTCACTTACTCTTTCAATGAATGAGATCCCCCAGCCTAAAGATCGAGTGTGATGACTATGAATTGTTCTTTGGTGCAGTTTTATTCATGATGTTAAACATGGGTTTGCTTGTTGTAATCGAATATCAACTTTGTGCAATACTTTTGTAACTTAAGAAGTTTGTGCAACTAACCAGCAGGCAGAGAGATTGTGAAGGAGAGGTGCACTATGGTTAAGGTGGCACAATACATGCAAGTTTGCCAGTGTAAGTAGATTTTCTTTCGGCAAGTAGAATTTCACTCTTCTTATTAGGATAGGCTGTGAGGAATAACTATCCGTCATTAAATCGAAACCTAAAATAAAGAAAATTTCATAACCGAAAACTGTGTTTATCAATCAACTAACAACATCGAGAAATAGTAATATTGCGATATGGTTTCGCAATTACAACCTTTACCCGTAAAAACGTCAGTAAAAAAAAGATACAAAGATACAAACATACAAAAAAAGGAAATTATCAACTTTGCAATTTTGATAATTAAAAAAAGGAAATTTTGCAAATTTCAACCCACAATTTCTCGTACCGACCCTTCGTACAGGAAATGAAATAATGCGATATCCCTTAAATAATACATATATTAAATAATCAATTATAATAAATGTTTATTATTTATGTCCAAAAAAAAATTCAATAAAAAAAAGAATCAACAAAGACTGATCAAAATAAAGGGTGATTTTCAAACCGAATATAAAACAAAAGGAAAAGTGGATGAAACTTACCATTGGTTTAAGCTGGCATGCGATTTCACAGAGCAAAAATATTGCACAACTGGGCAGCTCGGATTGATCAGCTCCTAATACACCTAGGATCGCTCCTTTAAAGATAAAGTTAAATGCAGTTTTCAAGAAATATTACGAGTTATAAAAAAAGTTACAGCATATCTTCACTGCATAAACTTTACACAGGCTTATTCTTGAAGTTGAACTACAGAAAACTTGAATATTGATTGAAGTAAGCGCATAAAATGTAACATTTAAAAAATATGATTATGATATTAATTTTTTTATGTATTTAACCCCACAGATAAACTATTATAAAGAACTAGTGAATGTGTACCCTTAGTGGATGTGTCGCTTTAGTGGATGTGTAATCTTGTTTGATCGCTTATATAAGTAAGATGTAAATTGGACTTCGCTTACATACTAACGGATCTGCCAGATTGCCAGATTGAAATCTAAAATAATTCCAAATCGAGGCTCAAAATATCCCATAATTCAATGTTTTTCTCAAAAAATCCCAAGGCTTTTGTTGGGGTCTTTACAGATGAGGTCAATTTCAATTTTGAAGAGATTTGCTTCCCTATAAATCAAATAAATCAAATGCATCTATAAATAAGAGATCGAGAATTGCATGGGAAACAGTTAACGAGATAAGTGGCAGAAAATCGACCAATAAATC
>WUAR02522197.1:4796-23035 GCA_015164055.2 Chrysaora achlyos
ATGTAAGTGCTAGAAGTTAAGAAGTAACCCCTGCTAAGAGCCTGGCAGATGTCGCGATTAGCGTTCTTTCGGGTGTTCTAGCATATTTTTAATAGCATTCAGAAGCCCAGCGTCCCACGCTTTTAATAAGCCAAGTGGGAAAATTTGCTTTCCCTGCCATAGTGGCTGCTCCAAAACGAAAGCTATGACCTGCGTAAGTTGCAGGGTTGAAATCCTCTTTTTCAAGCAAAATTCTAATCTCGTGAGTAAAAAGTGTTCTAGCCACAAAGCCAGATCTGTCAAGAAGTCTTTGTTAAGTTTAACAAGATGAAACGGTTTTACTAGGCCAATAATGAGATTTATGATTCGTCTAAGAAAGGGTTTGCGTGGGGGAACTACCTTACAAGCAAAGTTTGAAGAGCCAATAAGAGACTGAAGCTGCACTAAGGTACTGACGTCTTGCAGGGCTACTCTTTGAGCTCATGTTGTAATCTTTGAGGCTTATCTAAAGGAAACCTTGCCTCATGCCTAACTGCGGCCAGAACTATGCCTAGAAATTCTAGCTCAGTAGCTGGGCCGATTGTTTTACCAGGTGATAAAGGGATCCCCAGGGCCTTAAACGCCAATAGCATGCTGTTGAGACTTGTATGACACATCTCCTGTTTCCCTTTATGGCCTAAATCGGATTCCATGATTAGAAAATCATCAAGGAAGTGGCAAACAAATGAGATACCACATTTATCCTTGAGAATCCATTCCATGGCATCAGAGAATTGGTTAAATAGGAAAGGGGCACTGCGCAACCCCAAAGGAAGTACTTCATTAAAGTAATACTTACCCTGCCATTGCATGCCTAGAAGTAACCAGTCCTCTGGGTGCACAAGGTACAGTCTGAAAGTAGACTCTATGGCATTCTTGGCCATGTAGACATTGGGACAGAGATGTTGGATGTTTTTGATAGATAGCTAAGTCAACGGTGACGTAAATTGAAGAAAAGTTTTCTTTATCAATGAAAGAATTGATGGAGCCTCTCTTCTTAGAGTAGGAGAGATGGAATATTGTGCGGAACTTATCAGAGTGTTTTCTAGAATCATTCCTAAGGGGAAAACCTGAAAATTAGGTAGTGGGGGTGGTCAAAGGGGCCAGATATGTTGCCTAAGGAATCGAGGTTGTGGTTGGGAGATTTCTTGCATTTCTAACAACCCTGTGGCCCTGGCAACCAATATGTGCCCCCTTTCGTAATTCCAAGCAAAGTTTGTGAACAAATTTCTGATTAAAATGGCCCTTGAGTTGGTCTTGTAAAACAGTTATGATAATTGGGGTCAGGATAGGCTCTACACTGCCCTTACCTACGTTTATAAAATTATCTGTTAAATTATGCTTACCCCGAATTCTAGGTTGCTGTTCTTGTTGCTGCTGCTGTTGTTGGTCTTGTGGCCTGCTAGGTGCATAACCTGCTCTTAAAGGGGTTGATGGGGGCTTGGGGCCTGGCATTGGAAGATTGCGGAAGAAAGTGCAGCTTGCATTGACCAAGGGGCATTGGAAGCTTGGGTGTGAACCGTCACAGCACGTGTGACGATACCTGCAGGGAGAAAAGGCGCACTTGCGTCCGCGGTTAAAATTGTTGCATGTTGCGTCCCTCGCTGCTGTATCATTATGAGAGGGTCCATTGGTAAAAAGTTAGTGATCAATTGGAAGCTTCGATTGGTTTACTGTAAATATACGCATCCGAAGCTGTAAATCTATTTTGCCCCAATTAATTGATTTATCATTTGCTGCTTTAGAACGAAACTTATGTTCGTATAAAAACCAACCTAAAGATTGACGATACGAGACAGCATATCTAATTAAATCTAAATAAGCAATAAGCTCCTTAGCTCTGTTTGAGAACTTGTCTATCAATATTTTCATATATGTTGTAAATGCTGTCATCCAGCTTGTTTTGGGGGCTTGGTGAACCGGCATTGTTAACTTCAAGACCTTCTCGAATATTTCTTTTTGAATCTCTTTCAGGTCCCCTTTGACAACTTGTATAACGAGAGTTGTTATTTCGCTACGCATATCTTCCGTCAGAGGTGAGCCAGCAGAAGATCGATGTTGTTGGCTTTCAATCTCTAGCTGGCCGAGAGCTCATTGTACCTCTTCTCTTACTGCGCCTACATGTTTTCGGCATTTTGAAGGTTTCAAAGGTTTCGGAGCTTGAATTTTTTTAACTGATCCTGGACTTCGTTTGATCAGTATTCATAGCGACATAGAAGGTTTGGATTGGATAAAATTAGTCACGAGACTAGGGCTCAGACTCTTCCGTGTTGATCAAATCAATAAAAGGCTTTACGGACTCACTAATCCTTACTGATTTCTGCAATTATTTGTGGAGCATTAAACAGATACACCTAACGAGGAATAAGGAGGTAGGAATTCCAATCTAGTGACAGCGTATTTTGAAGCAGGGAGGAAATGCATTAGAAATGAAATAACGATCAGAAGGGATTTTAAATTTAAGGAAAATAATTGGTCAAGTCTTTGCCTAGGGAGAAGGAATATTAACCACGGGTCAGTCTAAAGCCGGAACCTTTACTTTGTGGAAAATTCACTGAGTGCTTCAAATAATCTTACAAAACGAAGTGGGCACTAGAATATTCTGAGTAGTAGCATAGAATAGTAAAAAATCTAATTAAAAGTCTGCTGATATTTCTGAGCCTTACCACTGAGATTTTCTTAACTACTCAGCAGCCCAAGTAGCTACTGAGTTTCTTCTAAAACTTCCCATCAAGAAATTATTGTACATGATAAGTTTATTTGAAGTCCTAGATCTTGGTTACGAAATTGGGGCTTATGTAGTTTCTTAAATAAAAATCAAAACTTAAAAAAAATTTCGAGAAATATTTAACGTATTCGTTCTGCGTGAACAAAATCTTCCAACATGGCTTCCTCGAAATCATTGAATAGTGCCATTTCATCAAATGGGTTTGCAAAAAGCAGAATTGTAGCAAATTATAATCTCATTTGTGAGGGCATTTGCATCTGCGTTGCTTCTTGTTGGCAATGGAATAGTCCCGTGTCGTCTTCAAGAAGACCCATTGCCTTAGCTTCCTCTTTGAAAGTAAGAAATGTTTCTCCATCTATTGTTATAAGATTCTGAAATAATATTGCCCCAGGACGATGTAGGAGAAGCAATCTCATGCTGAATTTTTCAGGGTCTGAGAGTTGTACTTGGTACATACGGTCAATGATCTTATGCTGTCGTTATCGATGTGTTCACTTTTTTGCTGTTCTATCAAATGTATAGTGAAGCGGTATGTTGTGGTATAGATATTTGCAAGCCTTGGCATCTTGACTGCTCAAGAGAAACCATGCTGTTAGGGTTGTGTTGGTGTTCACCTCGACAGCTTGTTCTTCTTCGCCTGTGAAGAATGAAAAGAAAGTTACCTTTATATGTGAATAAGAAGTTTATTCTTTAGTAATGTATTGGGAATGATGTTGGAAATAATCTTAATATAGGAGAAATAATTGCGGATGATATTTTACCTTCTTGGAAGTAAATTGACTGCTCTAATAGAAGATGAAAAGCAAGTCGTTGAATAGAGTGACTGATGCCATGAGATTAGTAATCGAAAATCATGAATACAGCTTGATATGGTCCGACATACCGTGCATTGCGATACTCTACATCTTCATCATGATGAAGGACTTCTTCTTCCATTTTTAGTGTTGCTGAGTCAGTGCCTCTATGGATGTACTTGAATACGTACTTGACGCTTATGACTGTGGTGTAGACTAAAACATTAAGATGACAGTCGTATTTTGCAAGCAAGTAAATGTTGTGCGGCACAACATAGGAATCGTTGACTTCGTGTCGTCGTACAATTGCAGTGTAGCGGCCACGCCTCTTGTACAGTCGGTAGCCATCAACAGTGAACGCAGATTGTTGGGCTAGCTGCTTCGGAAACAGTTTTTTTTCATTTCCCATCAGCCATGCAAGGGCTATGGGGATTCAAAGATCGGCAAGGTCCATGAACCATGCGATGAACTACTTTATTGTGGAGTTCTGGATGCAATTGTAGATCTGGGATTTCTGCAGAGTCCAATGAATCTACATCTTCAGGTGTTCTTGTCTTATCTTCATCTCGCTGAAAGATGAGAATGTGTGCATGGGGCAATCCACGTTTTTGAAATTCAACTGTGTAAACGTGTGCGATTGAACTCCCAATATGTCACGTTTGAAGACATCTTCCTTGAGCTCTTGCAGTTTGAGATGGAAAACCCTAGAAACGATATCTGGTCTGTCGTTTGGTGTTTGTCCAGGATGAAGTCGTACATGTATTTCTGGTCAATTCGGATTAGCTGCGAAAGTGAGGAAGAGGTCTGGTTTGACGTATTTGCAGACGATTATCACTGCATCTTGGCAGTTCTGGTTCATGTTTCTTTGACTCCCAGTGAAAGAAGATGGAAGAATGACTAAGCGTCCAACCTCAGCACGTTCATTTTCAGCTCTTGTACGAATATGGTCTATGAGACCTTCGTAGCTGTTAACTCTTTCTTGCTTTTGATGGATGCGAATGAAGTTAAGATCATTGTCATCGTTCTTTGTGCATGCATTAACCAAATATTGCTGGAAATAGGAATCACAGCGATTGCACACAAAGAAAATTAGAATGTCTTTATCATAGTATTTGTTAACAAAATAATCCAAACGAACTACTTGGGTAGCCAGGTGTGTAGAGCGTAAAATGAACTAAACAGTATCAATAGATTGATGGAAGATACAACAACATTTTACAAATTTTGAACTCTTGATTTTAGACGATGAATTGAACTATAACAGTTCGAGCTAGAAATACATTCATGAGAAACATGCTAATAAACTCAACCCGTAAAGCTAAAGTAACATGAAGGAATAATATATATGTGAATTAATTAATTTTCTTATAAAGCGACGACTCAAAGGATATCTTAGCTAGGTCATAATACGAGAATAGACTATATAGTCAGAATTACAGTTGATACACTAATATAAACGTGAATTAGATTTAGACTAGTGGATATGTCGTTTTCGGTCTTCTGTGCAAAAGGTGGATTGTAACCAAGTTATAGTCATTATATTGATTTCCAACGTGCTCGATGCCGCTGCGTGACATCTTCGCTGAAGTTCCTGTGTTGTTTTCAGCATTAAATCACTGAAACTTCGTGAAAAAGATCATAATCATAATGATTGTTTTTCCCTCTGCGTGGTGCCTCCGTTCTTGCCCAGTCTTGCCTGGGAGGGGTGGATTTTAATGTGGGTCCTCAAGCTGTTTTTTTACAATGGCCGTTGACAGTTGGAAAACACAGCAAAACCAAAAATGAGAATCGCATCGGCCTTTACTCGAAAATTAGAAGAAAATTTTCGTAAATAAAACGACATATAGCGAGCAGACCCTCGAGGGTCTGGTTGTGCGAAAGTATTTTTCGAAAAAATGCAATTTGCTGCATGGAAAGATCTGAAGCAGTATAGCGGCAGGACCTTTGAGAAGCGAAGATGGAAAATTGTTTTAGATAGAAGATGGGAGGCCCAGAGAAGTAAGTTTACAAAATAAAATAGATTCGACACTGCTCAGGCAGTGGGGGCAGACGCCCAGGGATGAATCAAGAGAGAAAAGATGGTGCAGCTCTAAACAAAGAAAATCAAGATACATAAATACAAAAATATTTACGTGCGTTATAACATAGAGTGGTGGATGTGTCGTTTTTGGTCTTCTGTGCAGCGGGTGGATTGTTACCAAGTAATAATAATAATTATATGTATTTTAAACAAGCTACAGTGCGGCTGCGTGGCATCTTCGCTTAAGTTCCTGTGTCATTTCTATTTACTTAAATCACTGAAACCTTGATAAAAAGAATTATTATAATTATAATATTTGATTCTTACGTGCTCGATGCCGCTGCACAGCATCTTTGCTGAAGTTCTAGTGTCGTCTCCATCCTTGATGATTGAAACCTTGAGAAAAGATTTATTATTATAATTATTTTCATTCTTCCGCTGCACGGCGCCTCAGTTTGTGTGCAATCTTGCCTCGAATGAGTGGATCTTGATCTAGGCCCTCGTTTCCGCTTAATTCCAGCTCACTAAGTTTCCGAATGCGTCTTTTGTCTTATAACAGTGGGTAAACAAAATTTGATACAATGGGAAAGCTATGCCAACAAGTACAGATAATTTTATCGGCTCTTATTCGAAAATTCTAAGGAATTTTACGTAAATAAAGCAAGCAGACCCTCCAGGCTTTGGTTGCGTGAAAGAATTTTTCGGAAAAACGGAATTTGCTGCTGGCAAGACCTGAAGCAGTGTAACGGAATGGCCCTTGAGAAGCAAAAATGGAAATTCGCTTTATATCCAAGATGGCAAGCCCGTGGGACGCAAGTTTACGAAATAAAATAGATTTGAATTTACTCAGGCAGTAAGGGAAGTCGACCAGGGGTCAATGGAGGGGAAAAAAAGAACGCTGACCGTAAAAGGATGCAGTCCTAAACAAAGGAATTCCTGATACATACATACATACAAACATACGAAGTCTGTATTTGGATTCATCGAAAAAAAGTGCTCAATACATTACAGTAGAGCGAGATATGTATTTAATCTCCTGATGAGTGGGAAACCACGAAGATGAAGAGTTTAGTCTTTTGAATCTTTTCTTCTAAATATATACATACAAACATATGTTTACACGTTGCAATATAGATTATAGAAATAAGATAATAATAGGTCTAAACAAAACACGGGTAAAAAACAAACAACTAAATTTACTTTGGCTCGCACACACACCAAAGATAGAATAGGAAGTTGATGAATTTTAAAGGTAGAATATATAAAACTGATATAACGATAGAATATAAAACGTCAGTGAATACTTAGATAAGCATCCACCGCTGACTGATAAATAGATATAATCAAAAAACAAAACGATATATTTACAGAAAAACCCAATACCGGCCGCCAAGTTTCTGTTTGCTTCCTTTTTTCTTACAAAAGAGCAGTGTTGACATGACATGTCACCTTTTGAAACAGACATTACGGCCCCTAAAGGCGATACTACACTTAAGCCTTTATCTTGATGTGATTAAACGTGTAATTGATCCTTGAATGCTTAATTTTGCTTGTCTTCTTGAATATCACCAGACTCCAACAGTATGATCTTCGACACAGACACAGGGCAAACTAGCACGGTTGTGCTGGTCTTCAGCTTGACGGAGCGGACCAAATGGTCGTCATGATTAGTAAAAACTTAGATATTGCTGATTCTCGTCTAATAGTAGAACAATGTCGTTTACGCCGACATTTCTTTCTTGCTCGTTCCACTTTTGGCGTTGCTGTAGAGTGGGCAGATTCACAGACCCAGCGCCGCCAGAATATGTCCGCTAAATACTGGACTTGGCGCCAACGACGTCGATTGTGGTTGTCATCCTTCACGAATATCTCAGGTGGCATTGTAATCCAGCAAGTGCCATTAACAGATGATTTGGAGTTCGTGGCTCAAGGTCACGTGTATCGTCTTTCAATCAATATCGACTCAACTTCGCATAATAGGGTGGCAGTCCTTCATCATCTAAGATTTGTTCTTTCATCAGGGCCACACGCCTCCATGATGAGAGCCTGCAGGTGGGTTAAATTTCCACTCTATATTTCGTTGCAAGAAGAAATTATGAATACGAGATTGATTCCATTCCTTGATGATTGTCAAAAACCACTGTCGTATGAGACACAACGTATATTCTAGGCCTGAGTGTCCAGCGATTTGGTAATAATGCTAAATGAGAAGATCTATGACATGTTTCTTCTTTGGCAGAATCATTGGAAATTTGGCAGTATCAGTGATTGGCGATCGTTGTAACCGACCTCCAACTCGAATCAGGCCATGAGAAAGTATAGGGTCGAGCTTGTAAATAGCACTTGATTTCTTTATAACATGTCGTCGCAACTTGTTGGGTTGCAGTTCGACTTGCAATAGGCAGTTGAATTCTTCATCGAATAATTTCCTTTTCAATATACTGACAGATGTAAGTTTCCGCTTGTTCTAGACCCACTAAACTTAGAGGCGTGGTTTCAGAAGATTGCCGAGTGATGGCAGACTGTCGTGCCATGTTCTTCTTTGCTCGTTTTTGCAAGATTGTTTTGTAGCCTAGTATCCAAGCAACTACTTTCTTAAGGCGACTCCATGAAGAAAACCGTTCGATGACATCCATTATTGCATCTTGCTTATATGTTTTGCTTGTGTATACTGCGGAGAATTGCTTCACTTCTGGGTCATCATTGGCTATATCAGGGCTAATGTCAGCAGACCTATGTGGCCAAGACTCTATTGGTTGTAATAGAAATTCTGGGCCTTGAATCCACTGCTCAAGGCAATCTGCTGGCAATCCTCTTGATGGATGATCAGCTGGATTTACTTGGGTGTTGACATACCTCCACTGTGTTGGAGAAGTTGAATCGTGAAATGTTGCAACTCTATTTACACAAAGGTTTGGAAGCGTTTGTCCTGATTTTCTATGTATCGAAGGACACATGTGCTGTCGGTCCAGAAAAAGGAACCACTGATTGGCAGAGTTAGCTCCTGTTTGGTGATTCTGTCCAGCCTTGTTGCTACCACAGCTGCTGATAGTTCCATACATAGTATCGTCACAGGCTTGATTGGGGCAAGTCGAGATCTGCCCGTAATAAATGAGCATTTCAAGTTGCCGTTCATCTTCAGATCTCAGGTACTTCACAGCTCCATAGCCCGACTGTGAAGCATCCGAAAAATGGTGAAGTTTACTTGAGACCAGTTCTCTAAAGTTGACTGGCTTATAACAACGATTAATTTTGAGTTGCTCAAGCTTAGGAAGCTCAAGCAACCAAGGCTTCCATCGATTTAAGAACTCGTCCGGATTTTATCTTCCCAGTCAAGTTTCATCCTGCACAAATCTTGCAGTAGCATTTTTGCGTTTAACACAAAAGGAGCAGCGAACCCTAAAGGGTCATTAACTGAGCTTACGACTGATAAGATGCCCCTTCTTGATGCAGGTCGATCATTAATTGAAATTTTGAAAGAAAATTGATAGAAACATACGTTCCACTGCACTCCAAGAGCTTTCTCAACAGGAAGTTGATCACATTTTAGATCCTTCACTCCTGCTGCTCGTTCTGACTCTGGTATTGACTCGACAACTCTTATAGAGTTAGAGAGCCATTTCGTTTGTTTGAAACCTCATCTCTAGAATGTTTGCATAGCTGTGCTGCAAGCCTTCGACATAGAAGTTCTGTTTGACAGTTTCAACTGTTTCGTAATCAAAGTCTGCTTCGTTATCTTGAGCAGTCTTTCGTAACGCGAAGTTTGCACAGCTTGGAGAGGATGAACGTTGAATAGATGAACTCTCATTTGATATTCTTCAGGAGGTGCATCCAGGTTTGCCTTTGGCCACCATAGGAAACTCAACGCATCGCAATCACTTGACCGTACTCTGACTTGATGGAACATTGCCTCTATGTCCGCCATTACAACTATTCTTTCCTGCCTGAATCTGAACAGAACGCCGACTAGAGAGTTGGTTACGTCCGTCCCATTTAGAAGTTCGTTGTTTATTGAAGCGTTTCGGTACTTGGTAGAACAGTCGATCACTCTGATTTTGCCCGGTTTTTGTGGGTTGTAAACTGGATGATGTGGAAGATACCAGTTTGTCTGAAGTAGACCAAGGTCTTTGCTGAAAACTTTCCTTGCGTAATCCTTGCTTAGCATTGTTCCCATGAACTCTCCGTATTTTTTCAACACTCCTGTGTCCTTTTCTAGGCGCCTTTTTAGCATAGTAAGGTGGTGCTCGGCTGAGGGCTTGTTATTTTGCAGACATGGTGGATACAGCTTCCAGGGCAATGCTACTATTAGAGGCCATCGACTAGCTTGACAGTTTTCTCCTCCATGATTTCTAGTGCTCTATTATCATTCTGTGACATAGATACCTTGGACGAATACATTGAATCGTAAAAGTCCAAGCTCAATCAATAGTCCAAGAGCTGCTCACTCAGAGTTTGACTTGCTTTGACAAAGTTTGCAATGTGAATTCTTGCTTCCTTGCGTTCCAATGGGCCGCTAAGTACTCAACCTATGACGTGTCGAGAAACAGTTGATACACATTTTCTTGTCTCTTGTAAGCTTCTGTCTGTCTTCAAGAGAGTGCTTTCTGAACTTGTCACAACGGGATAGCCAATGACCACTGTTGCACAAGGGACACTTTTGTCTTTCGTATGATCCTCTTGGAGTCTGAGGCTCAGCTTGAGTTGAAATCTTAACTGATCATGGACCTGTCTGGCAATTGGGTTTAGTGAAAGCTGGCTTTATTTATTTTCGTTGGTTATCTTACCAAAGATTGGATGTGTAGCTGCTCTTGCTTTAGCCGAAACAAAGTCAGTTATGTCTTACACTGTAATGTCTCTTCTTTTTCTCTGTATAATATGGTCGACAACATCTCTCCACTTTGGTGAGAACCCATAAGGCAGTCTATCAATTATCTTCTTGAGATTGTCAGGATTATCGAGCTTACTCAAATAGCCAATTTCTTTGAAATGTTGGCACAGCTTGTGAGCTGTATGGAGAACTGCTGTAGTGCATTTCCATCCTCTACCTTGATAGGTGGACCATCAACGTTTTTTTGCACATGTGATACAACGAATCTGTGGTCCTTCCCTTTCTCTCCTTCAGCAGACGTCTAGCTTCATTGAATCCTTCATTCTCTCTCATAGAAAAGACAACTTTTCATAAGCTCTTGAGCAGGACCAGATGTGTATTGTACAACGTGGAGAGATCGTAGATCTTGATGTCACCTCTTCAATTAGATGCCCGAAGGAGCCTTTCTCTGTTGAAGCTTGAGCTCTTCCATTTGAATATCATGCAACTTTTGAGGGTTTCAGCCTTCGCCTCTGATGCTCCCTTCTTTGCTGCAGCTCTGGCTTTCTCACTAGCTGAACTTCTAACTCAGCTTGTTTTAGACTTCTCACTCAGCTTGTTTTAGACACATGTTTCGGATACTTACTTGAGACAGCAGAGATCCACGGTGTATGTAATAGAAACTTATTCTGTATGCTATACGAAATGCATAGTTCTGCGCTAAAGTGATTTGATTGTTTGTGAGCTGGTGGCTTGTGACCTCAGTTTGGTGTATGGTAATACCCAAGACTCTTTCTCCAGCAAAAAGAAGAGAGGATAAATCATTGGATCTGCGTTTGGTGACAATGCATTAATATGTATCGTCTCGTGCGTGCCATTCGGGTAGACTGTAATATCTTTTTGTGTAAGATTCGGTGGGGCAACTTCTTCTCTAACGTAGACAGCAGCAATTTCTGATGCTGTAGGATCGATGCAGCGTGTACCTTCACCTGGTCAATGGCTGATGACCATACAAACTGGTGGCAGTTGGGTTTGCTGTGCCACAGCTTGTTATTTTTCCTGTTCCTCATAAAAACGACCCATATGTCTGAATTGCCGAGCAAATGGGTTAACACGTGTTAGCTCATCTTGAAGGATTTGCAGCACAACAGGTCCGAGTTCGACATTTGCTGGGTGTGACAGACGTTCTTGGAGTGTACCCAGAAAGTACAGTTAAGAAAACTGTAGACAATGACCTGGAAGTGGATTTGTATTGCTGGTTGTGTGATAGGCTTGTCCATGTATCGTGACTACGTTTGGGCCTCTCGTGGAATGTGTTTGTATTGGTGTATATCATAATGCCATGGCCCTGGGGTAATTGTAGTTACGGCTATGGTCCTTGAAATGCCTGCAATTTGTCGGTGTACCTGGAAATAAATTGCGTTTACAACGCAAAAGATGGTTAACGCCCTGCGGCCTGTTGCAAACTGATACACGAATAGGACACAGGTAACACAGGGTATAACACAGGGTATAACACAGGATATGGCAGCTATTGGGGTCGTATCTGGCAATAATCGATAGATACAGGACAGTTACCTTGCTGACCAACAAAGATAATAATTTAGGATGCGATTCATTGTTAGCAGTCACCATTATATGGTGACCAACCACCAAAATATGCCCCAAAGCTGTAGGAACCCAGATAGCACAGGCAACAAACTAAGCTCCCCCTATGAGTTGAGGATGAGGACAGCGCAGGAGGTAGGCCCTGGAGACAATGAAAGCTACGGTAACTGGATCCATATCTGAGATTGGCTGTCCGAGGGAAACCCTTTATAGGGGCAGGTAAACTGATCTAACTGAACGGTGTTTTTTTTGTTGTAGTTAGTACTTTATCTTTTTATCTATTTTTTTTTATTTGCTGTCTTTTGTTTTATTTTGTTTGCTGGTTTTTTTTAATTTTTTTTTCAAAAAAAAAATCGAGGCAAGTCGGTCTTTCTTTTGGTTTTTCATTTTTTTTCTTTTTTTTTCTCTTTCTTTTCTTTCCTTTTTTTTCTTTTTTTTTTAACAATTCAAGGCAAGTCCGCCTTTACTTTTTCTTCTTTTTTTTTCGTTTTTGATGTTGTTTTCCACTACGCAAGCTAACTACTCTTGTTGTTGACGACTAGAGCAACCAAGGGATAAGGCACGCAACTCTGTTAGTCCTATAAGGTCTAGAGCTACTTCAAACCAGGCTTCCCTGGGGGGATGCAACTCTGTTGGTCAGTACTCAGCAAAATTCCGATTTCAAACCAGGCTTGCAATGTATATCCTCTGAGATGAGCCTTGTTGTGGAAATAGCTAGCTAGATAAGGAAATGTGAGAATTGAACTAGCTGAATTGCAGATACTAAGCAGAACATATCTAAGCTGGGATCTTGGTGAATAGCTGAACTGATGATGATGACTACAAGTTTAGATAATGGAAGGAGCTGACAAGATGCTAGAATTGTTAAGCACAGGGAAAAAAAGGAGGGCTAGAAAACTACAAGGGAGGTACCAGTAAGTGACTAGCAAAGCTAACGCATTCAACTCAATTCAATTCGATTTGTTGATTACAATTCAATGCATTCGAAAATTAATCGGACAAAAAATCTCATTAACTTCATGCCATAGCTTGTATGCAGACAAAAATTTGTAGACCAAATCAGCCATCAAAATCTTTCACGTAATATAGCAATTGCGAATAAATTTTATGAGATGTGTATAACTGCTGAGATTTAGGTAACTTGGACATTTGGATAATTTCTGATATATGAAGACTGATTATACGATAATATTGACTATAATATATCCTCTGCCTTCAATGGCATACCCTGTCATATTTCAATTCATATGTGGAGGAAAATTAAGAAAGAAGAATGATGGACAAACACTTAAATTGTGCCACTGATCAGCATGAAATAACCAGGGAATTCTGGAACTTGACTACATTGATATGCCAATAATATCAATTTTTAATTCAGTTCAATTTCTTTGCAAGCAATCCAGATAAGTGACGTCATTTGAACACCTCGAGGAAAATAAATAAGAAAAACTGAGAGGAAATTTGTATACAGAAAGGAAAAAGTTAAGCCCGGTCAATTAACAGTATAGAATACAGTACCGTTAACTGACAATATAGCCCTAATGCCTGTACCACGTGTTGAAGAATATACGTTGTACTATTATAGGTGCCATGAAACTGTACAAAAGCAGCCCCCTAAATAAAGCAACTAGGTAAGAATATAGATGCATAATAAGGAAAATCCAAATTAAAGTAGCTACATTGCGTAATTGTAAATGTGCAGCACACGGCTTCAAAATTGAGGGGGAAAGTAACAAATTAGCGCAATTAGTACTTAGCTTGAATAGAAGGGTGGTAGTAGATTATTTCCATTTGATCTTGCCAGAGGATAATATTGTATAGGCCAATAACTGATGATGCTTGTGAAGCTGAGGTCTTTATTAGATGACAAAGTTGCCCAAAAATGATAGCCAAGGATAAGGTCGAGTGACACAATTTTGTGTTCATAATTGAAAAAACGTTGAAAAGCTCACATTCCTGTGTTTCCGGCAAACAAGCATGGAATTTTGGAAAGAAGCCAGATCCTCACAACATGAGCAGAGGGGAAATCGGGCGTTGTTCTTGATTCGAGCAGATAAATAGGCCTAGCAATTGGCCGAAGAATATATTCATAAATTAAATTCAGTAAGCCGCTTCTAAGTTCGTGTACATCAGCTTCAAACGATAACACACTCCTTTAAATCCCAAATTCAATGAAAAAGTGACACGGACTAAGTTAGCCACAAGGCGAGATTAACCAGGAACTAGGGCAGTCGAGAATAAATTCCAATTTGAAACACCAACTGGAACAGGGCATGCTAAGGGGCCTCAGTTGTGATGGTTCCAGTAAGGTGTGTACAACACAATTTCCTGCATGGCAGCGTTTTATGAAAGGGTCTCTAGTTGTTACTAGAAAGTACTTGCAAGTTCTGTCCATTTGACGGCAAAAGTGTTCTCTTGGTAATTTGGCAAATTGTAGGAGGTGTTGTCTGGCAATATATGCATTTTGGTGAAGCAATCGTTGAGCTCTAGCATTAGCATCACGTTGTGCCATCATTGCTACATGGTGCTCGTGATGATCTTGTACCTCTTGTTGTCTCACCTCGGCAGCATGTTGGGCAATCGGTTGTACGCGGTTTCGATGCTGCAGCTCTGTTTCCTGTTGTCTGACCTTAGCATGTTGCGCCATTGCTGCAGCACGACGTAGATATTGCTATTATTCGAAAACAAGCACTTGCTGGGAGGATAAAATTATTTAAGTGCGAAGATTTTGCCAAAAGTACAATCAATGCAGATCAATTCAGTGGAGAGAAACGGTACGACCAAAGCAGCCAACATCGAATTTTGTTTGCACTCGAAGCTGGCAGGCTAGGCAGAAGAATGTTTACAAAACAACATAGATTTGACTCTGCTTAGGAGATGGGGGAAGCACCCCAGTGGTGATTCGAGGGGAAAAAGAAAGAGCGCCGATCGCTAGAGGGGACTCGCGAACAATGGAAATTATGATACTTACAAACATACACACATACATGTGTTAGCGCGTCAGTTTATAGACTAATGGATGTGTCGTTTTCGGTCTTCTGTACAATGAATTAATTGTTACAATCTTATAATTACTATATCTAATTCTAACGCGCTCGATGCCGCTGAGCTGCATCTTCCATTACGTTCAAGTGTCGTTTCAATCCTTTAATCACTGAAACCTCAAGAAAAAGAATTATTATAATTATCATATTTATTTGCAACGCATTCGATGCCATCGCGCGGAATCTTCGCTAGTTCCTGTGTCGTTTACGTCCATAAATTGCTTAAACCTCGAGAAAAATAATTATAATTTCTACTGCGCTCGATGCCACTGCGCAGCATCTTTGCTGAAATCCTGTGTCGTTTCTATCCAAAGAACCATTATTATAATTATTTCTATTTTTCCCCTGTGCAGCGCCTCCGTTCGTGCCCAGTTCTGCCTCGGAGGAATGGAAATTGATATAGGCCCTTGATTCCCCCTAATTCCAGCTCTTGGTTCCTGGGTTGTTCTTTGGTAAATACTGCACAGTCAGGCCCATACAAACTTGACAGCTGTAATCACGACCACGGATCAATGGACATTTCCAAAAACAGGAGAGGAATGCGTCATTTGTCTTGTAAAAGTAGGTAAAAAGCATTTGAAAGAATGGGAAAGCAAGGCCAAATAAAAGAGAAAACTTTATCAGAAAATTAATCGAAAACTCGAAGGAAATTTACGTAAATAAAACGACATAAAGCAAGCAGACATTTGAGGCATTAGGATTGGGAAAGAATTCGAAAATACGCGATTTGCTCAAAGGAGGGATCTGAATTAGTATCACGGATGTGCTTCTAGCAGCCTAGATGGAAATTTGTTTTAGATCGAAAATGACGAGGCCGAGAGAAGTAGTTACGTTTACAAAATAAAATAGATTCAACACTGCTCAGGCAGTGAGGGCAGACGTTCAGGGGTGAATCGAGGGGAAGAAGAAAGAACGCAGTCCGCCGAACGATGCAACTCTAAAGAAAGGAAATCAAGATACATACAAACATACAAAAATTTGCGATTCATAATATAGACTCGTACCCTATTCTAATTTATTCATTTTGAAGCTATCCTGAGAAATTTACTCAATTTGGAAAAGCATCGTGAGCTTGGATGACATATTTTATAACAAATATTCGTGTACTGAGGAAATCGAGTTGGTGTTGTAGCTAATAAGACCGAATGAAACAGATTTCGAAACCAATATTGTTATACTGTAGAGGTCGTTTTTGAGGTAGACATGAAGCCGGACAGTTGTAACCTCTTTTGTTGCGTAACTCCAGCACAGATTAGAACGAGATTTGGAATGGGAATATTTGTGAACAGAGAAAAACGTCGTAAAAATCAATCGGTCGTGCAAACTGTCACGACCACGGATGGCGTATTAGGCATGATCGAGGATCGTCCTTTGTCTTCTGGTAGTCGTAAAATTGGAATTAGTAAAGTAGTCAACAACAGCATTTCGCAGTTATAAAATCATGAAATTCAAGCTTGGGATTTCATTGGACCTCTATTTGTAAAGTTGCAGGAAGTTTACGTAAAAAAAACAACCAAAAGCAAGCAGATTTTGAGGCATTGTAAGACCGAAAGTTTTTCCAAATAATACGCAACCTTCAAGAAGTAGAAAATTCAAGCAGTCTACCGGAAATGGCTCCAGCAGCCAACATCAGAATTTTTTTTCACTCAAAGATGGCAAGCTAGGCAGAAGGAAATTTACAAATAACATAGCTTCGACACTGCTCAGGAAGTGGGGTCAGACGCATAGGTGTGAATCGACGTGAAACAGAAAAGCGCCGACGGCTAGAGAAGGGCGCGCGAACAATCAAAGAACAATGGACAATAGAAACATGAAACATAGAAACATGAGTTCGCGCGTTAGTATATAGACTAGTGGATGTGTCGTTTTCGGTCTCCCGTGCAAAGGGTGGATTCTAACCAAGTAATTTTAGCAGGGTCTCATCAGCAATGCATATTATATCTAATCTCTTATACGTAATTTCGCAGTTATTCCAAAGTTTATCTGACGGCTTGGTATCCTGCATTTGAGTTTGCAAAGTTCTTGCTTTCTCATAACACATCGGTTGCTCAAAAATGACAATCGATCATTTTATCCTGCACCATTTCCTGTTATTATTGGCTGATTATAATTATAACCACTTCTCTACGCTGTTTAATCTATCTATTGCATTGCCTTACGGCTACTACACACATCAACCCTTTTCTCCATGTTGCTGATTAATAGTTGTTACCTGATTTTTGGCAAATTTTTACGTATTAGCGGCAGAGGTGGCTACTAACCAAATAATTTTAATATGGCTTCATCTATTCACTGTGCGCTATTATATGTTTATTCATTGTTTGAATTGTTACTCTTTTCATAAGTATTTTGTTTCATTGCTCCCTGTTATTCCAGGCAATCCTTGAAGCATTGTTACCACTCTGTCTCCACTCAAGCCACTAACAATCTTAAAGATATTCATCATTTTTAATGCCATATGTATTTCCTTTGCTTTTAGCATTGATTCTATATTATTGTCACTACTCTCTGCCTATCTGAGCTACTCATTACCCCCGCAATTAAAGACTATCAATGAAGCCTCGGTATATAATAATACAGTAACCGGTCAGTGTACAGTGTCACTGTTACTATTTCTTCGGGTTATATAATAATCAATCCTGAAACATTTACCCTGATCCGTTTATTCAGTAAACAGCTTGAACCTCTTAGTTCATCGATTAGTCCGTGTTCAGTATTTATTCCAAACGATATTTGAAGCCTTGATAGTTCTTTTCCTTTGTTCAAATCACTAACCCTCGTATAAAATTGATAATTATTATTACCAATGGGACGTCTGCATTTGCACGTCCGTTACTCTCTACTTATGTTCCTGACTCATTGCTCCACTGTTAGCTCCGATGTGGAAAGTTCATTAGACATTGCCGTTGCTTGTGGAAAAATCATCGAAAGCAGAAAATAATGCAAGAAAATGTATTCAAATTCGCATTTATCCTATTTATCACCGTCATATTCCATACCTGTAACAATTCACACCTTCAATCTGAAATGAAATTGCCCAGACACTGCAGTTATATAATAACATATTTTATAACGAATATTCGTGTAATGAAGAAATTGAGTTGATGTTGTAGCTAATGAGGCCGAATTAATTAGATTTCGAAAAGAATATTGTTATACTGTAGAAGTCGTTTTGGAGGTAGAAATAAGGCCGGACAGTTGTAGCCTTTTTTCTGCGCAA